>JAPKLW010002678.1:5784-18594 GCA_026898455.1 Plectranthus barbatus | reverse complement strand
TAGATAGATTATTTAATTATATTAAAATATAATAATAAGGTTATAAACATATTATATATATACATGTATACATTAATATATTTATAATATATATTTGTTATATTATACATCCAACTATTTATATAAATTTGATAAAACTAAAACAAGTAGATAAAACACAAAGCTAATAAAATTAGAGTTTGTTTGTAAAATTAACCTATCAAAAAATTACATATGTATTATTTTTTAGCATTATAATTTTATTGTTTTTAAAAAAAAAGAAAAAAGAGTGAAATATAATATTTTACTGAAAAATGGCACATATGATTTTGTTGACATTGTGATTATTGTTTGTTCAAATATATGTATATGTTATAACATAAAAACATATCAAGTAAAATAAAATAAAATTGATGTGATACAATAATTTATAATGCGAATCAACTAAATGAAATCTTATTTGATAATATAATAAGATAAAAGGCTAATTATGTTAATCCATCCCACACTATAATTTATTAAATTCTATTTCACTCTTTCAATTTTATGAAATTCTATCCTACATTACTTTTTATTATGTAATTTCATCCTAATTTGTCACATCATATATTAGTTGTCATATCATTCTTTCACATAAGTTATTAGGGCTGACGTGGACTGATGAGGTAACGTTAAATTTTAATTTTTTTGTAATTTATATTTTTAATAAAAAAAACTAAATTTATTTTTGGTAGTTAATGTTTAATTTAAATTGTTCTTTTTATTTTTTATTTCGGAATTCGAGATAATCGATGATACTAAATAGATTTTAAACTTAAAAGCAATTATTAAATTTATCACTTATCAATTATTATTATTATTATAAAATCTGTTTTTAATCATTATTTAGCAACATAATTGAATTACAATAATCATAAATATATATAAATTGTAAAATAAATTAATAATATTAATAATGATAATAATTAAATAATTACTATTATATACTAGTAATTATTATAATATATTTTTTTTAAAAATTAAAATGTTATTCCCGCATGATCATCACCGTAACATGATGTTGAACCTCAGACTAGCTAATTTGGATTGTGTTATTACCGGCACTTGTAGAAATAATCAATTTAATTAAAAAAATATAATTATTACTAATAATAAATCTAATGACGAGAGAAAGTAATGATTTTAATAATCATGATTATATGATAATCATTATTTTAGTTATAATTAAAATTAATATTTTAAATTTATTTTATTCTTTATATATAAGATTTATGATTATTGCAATTCATTTATGTTGCTAAATATTGATTAAAAATTAATTTTATGCTAATAATTAATAAATTTAATAATTGTTTTTTAAGTTTAAAATATGTTTGGTTTCATCAACTTTTCCAAAATAAAGAAAATAAAAGATCAATTTAAATAAAAAAATAATTTAAAAAATAAATTTATCTATTATTAAAAATATCATTTTAAAATAAATTTTAATGCCACCTCATCTGTCCACATCAACTCTAATAGTTTATATGGAAGAATGATATGGCAACTAATATATGATGTGACAAATTGGGATTGAATTACATGATCGAAAGTAATGTAGGATAGAATTTCTTAAAATTGAAAGAGTGGAATAGAGTTCCATAAATTTTAATAGTGTGGGATGGATTAACATAATTAAATACCTAAGTTATATATCTTAACATTTTTTAACGATTCTTATTTATATATTTGATTTTTTTCATTAATAGTATGTACTCCCTCCGTCTCGGGGCATTAGTCTCATTTGCTTTTAACACAGTTACCAATATTTGTGAGTGTAGTGGAATTAATATTTTATTGGTATGAGGAGTTTTTTTTCATTTAAGCAAATGAGACTAATTCTGCGGGACAAACGAAAATGGAAAATGAGACTAATGAGGCGGGACGAAGAGAGTATATTATAAATTATTTTCTATATTATACGTCAAACTATATCTATATTTAATAAAAACAAAAAGAAGTATATAAAATATAAAGTCTATGAAATTTGATTTAAACAATATCTTATAATAATATTATTTTTATATTATATTAAAAAAATAATAAATTAATGAGATATAATATTTTTTAAAAGAGTAATAAATATAATTTTGTATATTTATTATTATTGTTTATTATATATATATATATATATATATATATATATATATGTGTGTGTCTTATAATAGAATAAATAAATTAAAAATAAAAATAGCAAATTAATTTTAAAATTAACATAATTAAACGAATTATTTGGGTTATTTTCAGATCAATCTGAAAATAAACAAGTCGGGTTCGGATCGGCATATAACGTGTTAATATTAGGCCTCAACCTGACCTATTAACCCGAATCCGACCCAATTGTCACCCCTACTTATTTATAAGAAAAAAAAATAACTGGGATGGACAACAAGAAAGCCAAGATAAACTAATATTACAAATAATATATTCCAAATAAGATTAGATTACTATCCAAATTAGATAAAGGAAACCAAATCTTCTTAAAAAATGATTCTAAATACAACCACTCTTTTTCTTCCTAAAGCTTCTTTAAAAAAATTAAAATATAATATTACAATTTTATCCTTCTATATCTCATTTAAATATTAATTAAATAAATTCAATCAATAAATAAAATTACTTGCCGGCGCCGCCTGGTAATATCCCACCACAACCAAAACCACCCCCCATCTCATCTCTCTCCCCTTGTTCACAGCCGACAGGAAAGCTCCCCTCTCTTCTCGTGTTTTTTTTTTTTTTTTTCCTTCAGTGGCATCCCTTTCACCCTTCCTTCTCATTCATTCGCGTGAGAGAGAGGATGAGCAATACCAACCACCCCTTACCAACAAGGGTACGAATAGCCCTTCTTCCTTTCCTCTTCAACTTATGCGGTGGGGCACAACAGTACCACACCATCGTGTGCATAGCAGTAAAATTCACTCAATTATTCTTTAATTTTACAATTCTCTCATCCTGTCACGATTCCGCATCACTAAGTGGTCTTGAAATTGCAAAGAATGAACATGCCAACCCTCTAAACTTAAGTTAATTTTGACAGAATATGATATCTAAGTCATTTGAAAAAAAAAATTTGGCGAAGGCTTAATTTAGAATTTATATATTTGAATCAATTTTTTCAATTAAGATTTTAAAATAAACTAGAAGGGTAAAAGTGGAATAAAATATTTTATTTTTTTAAAAGAGCTGCAACGAAAAAAAAAGTGACTGTATTTAGAATCCCCTTCTTAAATCAATGAGTAAATCTCAACAGTTTCCACACTCTCAGCAGAAAAAGGTAGAATAATACTAAAAAAAACATCTTTGATCTTCTTGACAATCTCCTTTAGGGGTGTGCACGGTTTGGTTTGGCCGGTTTAAGAGGCGAAGTACAGGTCAAACCAATAGGTACAATTTGAAATTTTTACAAACCAAACCGGCCAAATAATTATTTCAAATCAAACCGGCCAAACCATATTAAAACGGTTTGGTTCGGCTGATTTAAACGGTTTGAAGATTATTTAATTAATAATATTGCAAACAATGAAATTTGTATATCAATTTGATTATTAAATATTAATGAAAGAATGATACACAAAATAAAAATAATATAAATAGATCTCGCTCGTCATTAATTATAAATATGAGATAAGAAATAAATAAATAATGTTATGGTTGCAAAAAACAATTAAATATAAATTTATTTATAGGGTTACAATTCGAAAGAATATAAGCATCAGACATATATATCAATATAATTGATATTTTAGCTTTCTATCTAATAATATTTTATTATCATTATTATATTTAAAATTATATTATTTATACGGCCGGTTTTATCCTTCAAACCGTCGGCCAAACCAAATCATCCAGTTTGAGATTTTTCAAACCAACCCGGCCAGTTACTTTTCTCAAACCTGCCAAACCGGCCAAATTAATTTGGTTTGACCAGTTCAGCCGATTTCGACCAAACGGTACACACCCCTAATCTCCTTCACAATAATAGGCATGTTGATTTCGGGCAAAAATTCTTTTCCGAATTACGCATCTCTCTCATAAGATTTAAAGAAATTAAAAAAAAAAAAAAAAAAAACTGATTCAAATCCAAGATAACATCTATGGGGACATGAGAAATGTATTGAATCATTCTTTTTACTGAAGTAATCCAATCATAACTGGAATTGCAAGTGTACAAGTTAACAACTTTAATGGCTGCAGCAAACAAGTTTTGGATAACTTGGAGTTAAATGGGACATACTCAGCACGAGTGGCATTGTGAGAAGAGATAAAGGCTTCAATGTTTTTTAACTAAACCTACCATATGAATAATAAGTTTAAGAAATATACTATACGTTGAATTACTAATATAAATTTAAGAAAAATACAAAATGAATAGATTAAAGATTACGAAATTAACTATGCAATACTTGTTTCAGGGCATGGGAATTCAAACAAAAGAATTGAAAGGTTGTAGATGACAGCATCACAGACTTGACAAATGGTTCTTTCAACAATGGTGTTGTGGTTCCGTGGCTGACTATTTGTTATGACAAATGGTTTTTTTCCAAGCACAATTTATTGTGTACAACTTTGATGTTGTCTTCATAAGGTGTGAACTCTCTCCATTTGCATCTACTTTTCTGCCCGAATTGCGCCCAGTCCAAAACAAGATAAGAGAAATTGCAATTAATCAGATGAGAAACCATTCCCCTTTCTCTTTTCCATTTCAATTCATCTTCTTCTTCCCTGTCCTTGAAGCATTTCCTGCACCTGCAATCAGATTTGAACATGACGCAGCTATTTTTCAATACAATCCTCTGCTCCTTGGCCTTTTTGGGATTAACAGTTGGCGATGATCACACACTTTTTCCTAATCAAACGCTTGCTGTGGGGCACACTCTGGTTTCTCAAAACCAAGTTTTTGAGATGGGTTTTTTCTCCCCTGGGAAATCATTGAATAGATTCTTGGGAATATGGTACAAGAGCACACCAGAAGTCGTAGCCTGGGTTGCAAATCGGAATAATCCCATCACTCCCTCACAATCACAAGGACTACTCTTCACGATTACTGGAAATGGTAATCTTGTTATAAGCAGAGACAAAAGCATAGTCTGGTCAGTGAGTTCATCGGGGGTGGCATCAAATCCAGCTTTACAGCTCCTGGATACTGGAAACCTGGTTCTTGTAGATGACAATGACACGACCAAAGGTTACATATGGCAGAGTTTCGATTATCCAACTGACACCTTGTTACCAGGAATGACGATCGCGGACGATGTTGATGCTGGAGTGGAAAGGAACATGACATCGTGGAGAAGTCCTGATGATCCTTCTCCTGGTGATTTTGTTGTCAGGATCACAAACTGGGGCTTGCCTCAGCTGATGGTGGTGAATCTGCGAGCAAAAAAAACAAGATACCGATTTGGACAGTGGAATGGGATATCTTTTAGTGGTGCTCCACGCTATCCCGATGACTTCTATACACCAGAGATTATTTTCAAAGAAGACAGGCTAACATATATAGGAGAGCTCTACCAAGGTTCGGTTTTCAAAAGAATGACACTAGATACATCTGGTTTACTCCTGCGCTATACTATGAATGCCAGAAAAGACAAATGGAATCTTGCCTTGACAATTCCTAAAGATGCATGCGACGAATATGGTGTTTGTGGTCCTAATGGCATCTGCAGGTCTAAGATTGACTTGCCAGTTGGATGCAAGTGCTTAAGGGGATTTACCCCTAAGTTCCAAGATGACTGGAACCTTCAAGATTGGTCAGGTGGATGCACTAGAACTAAGCCATTGAATTGCAGTGGTGGAGATGGATTTCACGAGGTTAGAGGGGTGAAGTATCCAGATATGTTTAGGTTTCGGTTAAACAGCAGCCTGAGCCTTGCTGAGTGTAAAGGCGAGTGCTTAAAAGACTGTAGTTGCACTGCATATGCTAATCTTTTCATCACCAATGGAGGCAGTGGTTGCTTGATGTGGTATGGGGACTTAACTGATATAAAAGAACTTTCTGTTGCACCTAGTAAGCAGAATATCTATATCCGGGTACCAGTTTCTGAACAAGGTATGTTATTTCTTAAGACAGATCAGCATATCCTAGACAAAACCAAGTTAGGAAACTTAAGATGAAGTACTTTAAATGCATAGATGTAGTGATCAATCATATAGAAATGCTTCAGATATTGACATCAAATGCGTGAAAACCAACAGTGCGTAAAATAAAGTAAATGATATATGTTCTGCTAATCAAAACGAGTGACAATAATTGGAAATAAATGTAGTTGCACATATTCAGCCATGTGGTTTGGATTAGAAGTGGCATTGAATAATTGCCCCTGAATGTAGTTATGAACTAGATTCCTTACAAGAGCAATGTTAACTAGATGGCAGACTATTCCTATATATAGTGTCTGTGTTCCCTTTACTCCCTATAGATGAAAATCAGGTATAGGATCCACTTGAATCACATTGGCTGGTGAATTTTCCTGTAGATTTTAGCACGGGTTTAGATGCAGAGAAGAAGAAGATGAAGAAAAGTCCCATGAAGTTAATTCTTATATCAGTGACTTCTGGTTTTTTCGTCTCAGCCTTTATCAATGTAGCTCTACTTTGTACAGATAGAAGAAAGAGGCGAGGTAACAATTGAACGTCTGAGGTTAAATGCTCTAAAAAGATGCTTTGTATTATAATGTTCAAAGAAAAACCTCAAACTAATACTGAGGCGTTAATTCTTTTATCATTTTGCTTCAAAGCAACAAAATGGAAAAATGAGCATCTAGAATTACCTGTGATCAAAATGGCCACCATTGTACAAGCAACAAATAATTTCTCCAGGGAAAACATGATTGGAGTCGGAGGTTTTGGTCCTGTTTACAAGGTAACATACTGCATGAGTGTGCACATGTGAACTAAACAATTGTTTGAAATTCACACTTGTATACTAACATGCATAAGCAGGGGAACATGCCATCAGGAGAAGAAATTGCGGTCAAGAGATTGTCGAGAGATTCACGACAGGGCCTTGAAGAGTTCAAAAACGAAGTAATGGTGATTGCAAAACTTCAACATAAAAACCTGGTCAGGCTGTTGGGATGCTGCATTGAACAAGAGGAAAGGATGCTAATCTATGAATACCTACAAAATAAAAGCCTTGACTATTTTGTCTTTGGTAAACTTAATTCATAACCTTCATCAATTAATTTTGTTTGTGAAATTCCACAGTCCTACTTCCATCCTACGAAATTTTAAAGAGGGCATTCATTCACTGGGTGTTCTATCATTTACAGAACACAACAGAACACTTTTGACATGGGTCAAGCGTTACGGCATAATCATGGGAATTGCAAGGGGATTACTATATCTCCATCATGATTCCAGATTAAAGATCATTCATAGGGATCTGAAAACAAGTAATATTTTATTAGATGTAAATTTAAATCCAAAAATTTCAGATTTTGGCTTGGCAAGAATATTTGAAGAGAATCAGTCTCTTGCTAGAACAAAGCGAGTTATTGGGACGTAGTAAGTTCTCTTTTTGTCATCAAATCACTTTGTTATATTCTATGGCAGCCTTATGTTGAATATATTTTGGCAGTGGCTATATGGCCCCAGAATATGCAATTGATGGGAAATTCTCAGAGAAATCTGACATATTTAGCCTTGGAGTGATATTGCTAGAGATAATCAGTGGAAAGAAGAACAGAGGATTTGAACACTGTGATCACTCTCTTAACCTCTTAGGCCATGTATGCAATTGACAAATACTTGATCTTATTTTTATTGATAACAGTCTGTTAAATATGTTCTCAAATGCAAGAAACATACAAACTTACTTGGAAGTAATTGTGGCAGGCATGGCTGATGTGGAAAGAAAAAAGGTTCTTGGAGTTGATGGATGAATGCTTCAAAGAAACACTGATCGAGTCTCAAGTGAAGAGATGCTTGCATGTGGGGTTGTTATGCGTTCAGAAACATGCAGAAGATAGGCCAACCATGTCATCGGTGGTTTCAATGTTGGGAACTGATGGAGCTATTCTGCCTGAACCAAAAGAGCCTGGATTTTTCATCGAAAGAAGTTCCAGCCACACAACAATAAGAAGCTGTTCATCGCCAAATAAGTCAGAGAATGGAACGATCACCATTACTGACTTGGAGGCCAGATGAGGATACCCAACATACTGCAATTGAATTCCGGCTGAACTCATTAATGTAAAAGAAATAAATTGCATGAAATATGATATATTATGGTTTATTCTTTAGCAAGTTGTGTATTGGGTGTGAAATTAATGAGCCATCTGAACATGAACATCATCCCTAAATCAGAAAACCACAGAATCGAACGATTTAGATGGTATAAGAAACCTTTTGTATAAGAATTTTTCCCTGGCTTCATCAAAAGAAATCCTTCATGCCCTAGACCAAAAAAATCTATCTTCCAACCATCAGCACCACAACTCTCGAAAAACTACCTAAATTCACTGATATTAACAAAATGAATCGAGCAATTATCAGGATTAAGTAGCAAAACAACTTAGCATTTGAGAAAGACGAAACACACCGCCGAGAATGCAGGATGGAAGCTTGAGTGGGCCGGAATGAAGCTCAGGCCATCGGAGAGTGCATATATAAATAGTGAAGCCGAGACCCTCTGGGCGAAACTTCGCCACTTTTGGAACGTTGTTGTGTCTTGACTCTTGTGTAGCTGCTGCACCAAAGTATCTAAAACGTTTTCGTTGCAGAATGAGATTTCAGGTGATTTCAATCCGCCCTCCTAAATTTAACATAAGATTAGGAGTATTATTAATTCAAACGTGATTTAATTAGACTTCATATTAAGGTCATATTAAGGTCAGAAATATGGACTTTAGCTCAAATATACTTAGATAAATAATAGACATTATTGGAATAACATATTAGATGCCCAGTTCAAAGGCCTGATAGGCCGGGCAAATACAACCCGACCCAACCAGAAAGACAGTTCAACAGTGAGGTACCGGTTGGAGATAGTAGTTCGCTGAAGACAAGGATGCCCTGAAAGTAGGTCGATTAGCGAAGGATTGCTTCAGTCGAACAACGCAACGCCCAGTAAGAGCTCTGGATAAAGGCGCAACAATATCGAAGATTGTGAACGGCAAAAATGCTACAACAATTCTGGGAATACCGGAGAGCTACCCGCAACAACTCAGAGGTGCGCTCTAGAAACCCTTGACCTTTAATAAGCTCTATAAATAGGCGCTTGGAGCCAAAAATTGGCATTTACACTTCATCATCTTTATGCACTTGGAAACTAATCATTATACTCGATTTCTAGTTCAAATTACCGGTGATTGTTTCGCCGGAGCTCGATCATCTTACTACTGAAATTCAAATATGTGTATATACTTTATTTTCGTCAACTTTTTATAATCGTCGATTTTTTGCCCAATTATTTTTTCTTGTTGGTGTTATCCATTATATTTCATTATCGTTTACATCTTTGCTTATTGATTGTAGCATTTTCTGCTTTATTGCGCTAGGTTATTTCTTGAGATATTGTTCCATTCGGATCTCAAGTTTTCGGGGCCCCGTATCAGTACGAATCGAACCTCAATAATTTGGCACCGACCATGGGGCCCAAGGAACAACTACTCTAACATTGTTTGCAGGGAATGGCTGATGGCACCAACAACAATCCTACTAACAGGACTGTGGATGATGTTAGAAGGACTGTACTACCCCCAGGCACCGGGCAAGGAGCACCGCCGCTAGGCATCAGAAGAGGAACACCTCCATTGAACGCTGGAGGAGCCACACTGCCTCTAAACGCCAGCAGTTCGTGGGATGAGATCCTGAGAGCGCTCAACATAACTCCGATCAATGAGCAGGCCTTCCTTCCTCCGGCGCCGTCCAGTATCTCCAACCTAAACATCATCCAGATGGTCTGGTAAGCCAAATGTAGGCCGCAAAGACGGAGATGCCCAGGATGGGCAAGTAGATGGAAGAATTGGCCAGGAGGCACGAGGCACTCTAGAGAGGGAATTAGCGCCTGCAGGCTCAGGTTACCACCCGACCAATTGTCGAAGAGCCGGGAAGAACGAAGGCTATGAGGGGACCCCCCATGAATCTGTAGGTCAAATTCAACAAGGTAAGCGAGGACGATGATGATCCTGCCACACTGCGAACTCCTCCCAATGGCCGCGGACCACACGAAAGGGGAAATTATAATGCAGTAACTAGTGACACGCCAACCACGCTGACATAATTGGAGCGGCGATTCAAACAAAGAATTAGTTATTTTGAATTGTTATAGCACAAATCCTCGGTGTTCCCCCTCTTGAGAAGACCATCACTAGGGAAAGCTCTGAATCACCATTCTCGCAGCAAATCGCATAGACAGAGCTGCATGCCCACTTCACTCTGCCGAGCTTTACACTCTACAGCGACACTACGAACCCCGAGACTACATAGCGGTGTACAAGCATAAGATGTTCGCCGCGGCTATACCAAGCGCTCAAAGGGAGGTCTGCGTGTACAAAAGCTTCGGCTCAAGCCTTACCGGACCGGCATTACAATGTCTCATCAACCTACTTAGAGGATCGATATCCATTTTTGCCGAACTGCACAAATTATTCCGGTGGCAGTATTCGAGCAGTGAGAGGCTTGACAAGCACCCCGAAGATCTGTACGTAGTAATAAAAAAACTTGGTGAGCCGTTGAGATTATTTTTGGAAAGATTCAATAAGGAGCTGGATGCGGTTTTGAACTATCCGAGCAGCACCATGGTCCGAGCATTTACCAAAGGTCTAGACGTGGAATCTGACCTCTATAGAGAACTGTCGATCTACCTATGTCAAATGATTGACGACGCGCTTAACAGAGCGTGGGCTCTGATTAACTAGGAAGAGGACGAGCCCTACAGGAAGGTGTACACGAATAGTGGAAGACCTACACCTAGATAAGATCAGCACCATGAGTCACACGATAGACGACCTCAGAGGCCTCACCCTTATACCAGACCGACGCAGATAAATCACCTGGCCTCATACGTGCCGGAGTACACACTATCCATTGAGCCGGATCGATTTTGATCGAAGGAAGATTGACTTCGATCGACAGGTGGAAACACGTGCGTCGATCGACGCCCACCCACGTTGATCGAAGTCCGTGTTAGATTCGTGAATTTCAATTAAATTCGAATCAAATCAGATCTTCAGCCCTAGACTTGATAGGATACACATCCACACCTATAAATAGTCCTTATTTTCGAGTTTTATTCACACTGAATAACACTTTATCATACTTTGCATCCTTTAACTTTCAGCACTCTTTATTTTTCCAACACAAACCTTTATTTTCTTGTAAGTATTTTATGCACTTTAATAACATGTTTACTTTCGGTTTTCTATCTGCTATGTGTAGCTAGAAACCCTAGCGGGTTCTAGGGCAATGAATATCTATCAAATGCATGTTTAATTGATTAAAAATAATTGCTTGGTTTTGAATTCCTGTTTGTTAGGATTTTGAATTAATCAGATCGAGAGATAGAATTAACTCTAGGTTTACAGTTGTTAATTGAAGGACTGAAAAGAGAAAATTGATAAAAGGAGAATTCAAATACAATTAGAATATTTGTCCTAGGGGAAGATAGTAATTGTAGGGTTAATATGTGGATTTATGAAAGATTGATTAGTATTATGTTATAGAGGCCGACATAGCATATATATTCACATGCTAGTAATTTAGGCTATAATTGTCCGACCTAGAAGTTATAGTATATTACGATTTCCCACCAAAGCAAGTTAATTGATTATGTGTATTTTGATTGACAGTTCGCCCTAGGATCTGCGTCTTTAAATTGATTTTCAAAACTCTTTAATTTTCCGCATTGTCATCTTTACTTTTCAAAACAAAACCCTGATTTCTGTTAACTCAAACAATAGGTCGACTAGTAGATAGAATAATTTCGTTACACAATTCCCCTGGATTTGAAAACCTTAGGGTACTCTATAAATTTATTTGTCACTGTGTCTGCAATTAATCTGTAGAAATTTACAGTGATCACACGTCGCAGCCTTCAAGCTAGAATGGTGGATGTTTGTTGTTCTTCCCAGAACTTTAGTGGTTGTCAATAGCCCATCAGAATTAGAATTCCGAAATGGAAAACTGACTGATGTGTTTATTTCTTGAAAAGTAATAAACACCAAATGATAAGCTTAAGCTTGAAAAGTTAAGCCTCGTGTTCAGAGACACGAAATATTCAGAGTGCTTTTAAGATCTTTTGAGTTTTGACTTTGATAGAGTTTTGGCTTATTTTCACGCGCGTTTAGGTAGTAATTTATGTTGAAGTGGTCTGCTATTTATAGGCATATGTGTCAATCATTTGAATTCTATCCGTTAGAGACAAGTATTCATCAGTTAGAGACAAGGAATATATCGTCCAATCATCATCCATTCTTCTCTGATGTCGTAGACTGCTCTGTTTTGATTTACTTTTGTCTTTTTGCGGTGTACTTTCACCTTCTCTCTGTCAGAGCTAAACTCAGTCCGAGGAACTGGAAACTGAAATTCCTCGTACATGATTGGTAATCGACAAGCTTTAAGGAATCTTGAATATGGCTTTGAGTTCTACTCGAGCTACTGATAAAGAGAGGACGTAGTACAGTTGTCGGAACCTCTATATATTCTTGTTTTCTTTACTGCTTTATTTATTTCTGCAAGAATTTAAAACACAATACTATCTCGTGTTGGACTATTGATAACCGCTGTAAGATACAGCAAGCAGCAAATAAATTTATAGACCCAAAGGAATGTCGAACCCACAGGGATAGT
>JAPKLW010002677.1:0-62259 GCA_026898455.1 Plectranthus barbatus | reverse complement strand
TAGTGACCACGATAAAACATGGAGCAGCCACGATAAAACATGGAGCAACTATGATAAAAGACTGAACATAACCAAAATAGAGACCAAATCACAAAACCAATGGATCAACCATCACAAAAATGATCATCACAGGTCTCACCTTAGGTGTCAGAATGTCTCCCCCTGAATGGTAGCTGGATGGAAAGCTTGTTCCGGTTCCTTTGTCTGCTGCAGAACATCTTCCACCATTTTTGTTAGTTGTGGTAGTCGTTTAAGTGCATTCACTTAGGCGGAAGAGAGTTTTGCTTCAACACCATCACTTTCATCACTCATAGTGTAGGGGATATTCTTGAATCGCTTGTGAGAGAGGGTTAAAGATGGCTTGAACACCAAATGTGTTGGATCAGAAAACAGATCTTTCATTCGAGTTGAACACGTTGATGTTTCGGACATTGTCACTGCACACAAGATGTTAGCAATAATAATTTAACCTAAGTGTAGGAGAAACCTTTAATTACCTATGCGGTAGATGAAATCAGCTTGCTCTTCTGTGAGAATGGTAGTATTCTTTGTTGGAGTCTATCTTTTGCCCTTTCTGGTTAGTTTCAGAATCATGCTCAGAGCTTTCCACTAGATCATACATATCCACTTTATGATTGTCATGCGATGCAGTTTCATCAAATGAGTCAAACTCTAACATGTAAGTGTCAGAGTCATGGCCAGAAACAATTTTGACATCGCCTTCTCCTAGGTTATCAAGGTTGATAGAGTTCTCAAATTCTTCGGGAAAAACTCTGCAAGGGAATGTGTCATCCAGATTGCTGCAGTCTTAGCGTCAAGTGTTTGCCTCTTCTTCAAACTTTCAAACATCTGAGTGTCAGACAGTGAATTGAGTGGCTTAAGATATGGGTTAACATCAGATTTGGTGGGAGTAGCAGTTGAAGAGATATGTTTTTATGTTTGAGGAGGGTTTGGAATTTTCTCAGCAGTGGGAACTTGTAGCCAGGTTTCAGTAGGGTGTTTAGGTGATGGAGATGGTGGTTCTTTAGATTTTGGGCTTGAAGAATAAAAGAGAGTAACACCTTTAGGATATGCATGAGAGAAGAAATTTTCTTGTTTGGATGCCATTAGTTGATCAAGTGACTCACTGAAAATCTTGAGATCTTCCGGAGTTTTCACAGATTTACGGAGGGAAGCATCAATCACTAGAGAGCTATTGAGGGAGAGCCTGCAACACTGACACTAGAGAGAAAGAAAAAGAAGATATTTTTCTTTTTGACTTTGGAGTTACTAGGCCATGATATGACAAAATAATCTGTATACTATATTAAAAGAGAATAGTTCCATCATATTACTATTTTGCCATTTTCCCGCCAAAAACATCACTTCACCATATATATTATTATTTTATTTTATATAGCATTTCTTCTATTATAATATAGTCTATATTATATAAATATACAATAAACAATTATAAGAATCAAAAAAAAATTGTATTTATCACTTTAACTTTTAAATATTATATTTGTTAATTTTTAAATAACGCTAAATTTACATTTTTTATGGAATTATTTTGTATATTGAGCTTCGGTTTTTTAGGCTAAGTGTTTGATACACTACGTTTTATTTTTATTAGATGTATAATATAGAAAGTAATATATATATATATATATATATATATATATATATATAAATTAATATATAATATTGGTAATTATATCTTGACCAAAACTCAAAATCATTCGCAAATATTATTAACAAAAATTCTAGCAAACTTTATTAGAAATAATAAAATACTATAAAATATATATTACTACAAAGTGAAAAATAACTCCTAATATTAACTTGTGACACATAAATTAAATAAGATTATGAAATAAAATAAAATTACTACCGATATATTATGTATAGATATTATATATTTATATATATTAATAAAATTAATATAACCATAAAATATAATACTACCTCTCTCCCATGTAAATTGTAACACTTTTTTTTTCGAAGTGGAAATTAATGATTGTGAGTATAAGTGAAATTAATATTTTATTATTGAGTGTGAAAAAACTGTCATTTTTAAATGTAACAATTCGATTGAGACGCCAAATTTGGTAAGTGTAATAATTCGGGCGGGATGGAGGGTATATTATTTAATATATACTAAAAATTCAATACAAAACAAAAACCTAATTTATAAAGTAAGTTGCCAATGCAAAAATTATGATACAAGATTTTGTTATAACATACAAAAAATGTAATATATCTTACTTTAATGCAAAATGTCATCATGATTTAAGATTCATTATTTTTTTTTGTATTTGGAGATGATAATATTACATTATCATATGTTGTATTTTGTTATGATCCACTGCTTATTTAAATTAATCAATTAATAGTATTGTGATATTTCTTTTCCAATAATTTAAATGTATATTTCAAAAATTTGAGATATATTCCAATAAATAAATAGATAAATCTATTATCTAAAGTAATTCCGTACAACGTACGGGTGCAGATCTAGTAAATCAATAATAAAGGAATATCATGCACAACCACTAATCCTACAAGTAAGGAATCCTATATCAGCACTATCTCAACTTCAACCCACTAACATCCTAACCAACATATCCAAAAGATTTGGGATAAAAAAAACTCAAAATAACTTAATGAGATATATTGTAACCAATTCCAGCACAAATGACAGACCAAAAACTCTTGATTTTTTTTATAATTATTGTTTTAAGAAAATAATAAAATACGAACCAGTCAAAGTTTAACACCGGAGTGTCAAAGCTACACAAGATGCCCCGAACAAAGATGATTTCAACATTTTCCACAAAAATTGTGTGCCTAATCACGTCCAATTTCCAGTACTTGTTGAAGCAAATCAGTCTAAGACACTTTTCAGCTTGTTTGTTCCATATGAACAGTGTTCTATCAACATCCTGTTCATAGTACTTCACTTATAGAAAAGAGATCAGATCAACACCCATGTTTTATAACCAACTGGCCTCACTCGTGTGCCTTTGGTTTTATAACTGGTAACATAACAGTCAATACATCTTGCAAACTCTAACACTAAGGTGTCAGACTTTTGACAAAAAAAAAACAAAATCAAAAATAAATTTTAAAGAGGAAGTGAATTCTCAACAAGGAGAATTACACATTCCGAGAGCATTTATCAGAAAATAGAGTATTTCAGAGTCAAGAGCTTTCGTAAAAGTGTCTGTCTTTTGGTCCTTAATTGGAACTATTATCATGGAAACCAATTTTTTTCTCAACCAAATATTGAATGAAATGGTAATGGATATCAATGTGTTTAGCGTAAGAATGCTGAATAGAGTTGTGAGAGATTTCTATGATATTACCACTGTAACAAAGCAATGTTAGAGTTTCAAAATCCATACCATAATCATAATACTTTTGTCTCATCGAAAACATCTGAGTGCACCAACGGGCAGCTGCAATGTATTCTGCCACAGCCGTGGTTAGAGGTTTGTGGTTCTGCTTCTTGTTGTTCCACGACACAGGGTTAGAGCCAATCAGAAAGCACCCACCACTTGTGTTTCTTCGATCGTCCATATCTCCCATCCAGTCAGTGTTATTATCTCCTGTAATATTAGTGTTTAAAATCTTTGTATACAACAAATCTATGTTGGGAGTACCTGAGATATATTGAATCATCCTCTTGAAAGCTTTTTGGTGGAACTCCTTTGGGTTGACTTGGTATCGTGCACAAACTTCAACACTAAATAATATATTAGATCTACTAGTAGGAAGGTATAGTAGATTTCTGATCATAGCCCAATTCAACGTAGGTTCAACATCAACACCTCTGTTGTCCTTACTCAGTTTAACCCTAGACCCCATAGGAGTTCTCATTTGTTTTGCTAATTCAAGACCAAACCTATTAACCATACTAGATGCATACTTGATTAGAGATATAATTACCTCTTCTAAAGATTTCTCGATCTGAAAGCCTATGAAATAATTTAACTCCTCTATCATACTTATTTCATACATCTTTGACACACTGGTGATGAACTTTTCTACAAGTTTAACATCAGTCGCTCGAAAAATTATGTTATCTACATATATCTGAGTTACTAAAAAATCTTTCCCTATATTCTTGATAAAGAGGGTCTTATCAATATTACCTCGAGTGAAGTTGATTTCAAAGATGTATTCATTTAGCAAAGCGAACCAAGCCATTTGAGCTTTCTCTAGCCAATATAGAGCTTTCTCGAGTCTATAAACATTGCTAGGTTTATGTTGGTCCTCAAATCCTTTACATTGTTCAACAAAGGATTCCTCATTTAACACTCCATTAAAAAATGCATATTTGACATCCACCTGAAATAAGAAGAATTTGGAAGCACAAACAATAGAAATCACAAGTCCAATAGACTCTAAACTAGCTATTGGCCCAATTGTTTCATTAAAATCAACCCCCTCAACTCTAGCACATTGAACTGTTCATCCGTCTCATGTTTGAAAATCCACTTAGTACATATTATGCTCTTGTTATCTAGTCTAGATATTAAAGTCCAAACATTATTCGCCACAAACAAACTAAGTTCCTCTTGTATCGATATTATCCAAGTCATATCACTTAGAGCCTCAGTAACATTCTTATGTCTAGTTAATGAAATATAACGACTAACAAGAGTGGAGTTAAACACAAAGAAGGTACATACCATTCCTACTATTTTATTGCAGCTTACTTGATATTTCTTACGAGTTTTAACTCCTTCAGAGGTCTTTCCAATAACCTGGGAGACAAAGTAATTCTTTTCCATCCGAAGGGGTGGTTCCCTTCTGTTAGAGTTTGACACCGAGGTGTCAGAGTTGTCCTTTTTGTTTGAGTCTGATTCACAAACTATTGATGAAATTGATGATGATTTGTCCACCATACTGGCTGTAGTAACTAGGTTAGTTTCAATCAGTTGAGACATATCTTCAGATTCTCTTCTCTTTAATATAGAACCAGCCTCATAAAAAACCTTGTTCATAGATTCTTGGATAATATAAGTACCCAAGTTGAACACCCAATAAACATTAGTATTGGGGAAATATTCAAGGAAAAAATCATCAATGTACTTAAAATCAAACATTATAAGATAATCATGATTATCTAAAATATAACAAACAAAATCAAACACATGTAAATATCTAAGATTTGGCTTATTCCCTTTCAAATATTCATACAGGTTACTTTCAGTATCTTGTCTTAGATTAACTATATTCATTAAATGAAAAAATGTGCACTCAATTCTAATAAACAAACTTTCAGAATGTGACATTATCTCAACCATATTCTCTAATGTGTCATTTCTTATTTCAATAAAACTATTATGTTGGAGAGATTTAGGAGCAAAAGAATCAAGAGAGATACATTTACTTTCACAAAGGTTCGAAAACTCATCATTCACAAAATCAATTATAATCAGATTTGAATGATGAACTTTTTGAAACTTTCTACACAACCTTTTAAGCCAAGAATACATATCATATTTTACTCTCATAAATTCAACTCTAACACATCTAGAAAAGGCACAAACAACAACATATCTATTTCTATCAAAACTCTCAAAATCAATTAACTCTAACAAATTCATGTATATTAACTCAAAAAAACGAGCAGTATAAATCATGCACAACATAAAATGAGATGACCTTGTCTGCTTACCTTTCAGACAAGAGTCACAAACCTTATCAACTTTGAATGTTAGTTTAGATATTTCTTTAACATTGATATGTTTGAGTCGCTTTTGGATGTTTCCAACATTTATGTGACTGATCTTTTGGCGCCCTATGCCATCTTCATCAGGCTTGATTAAGGAGGATATTTGAACTTGATCGACCTGATAACATTTGTTAAAGGACAGGGGTCCTTGAAAAACTGATATGTTGACAGTTTCAATGCCTGTCAAATGTCTAACACACCTATTGTCAGAGTACCATGTACCTGCAACATTAGTCTTCAACAAAGTATTACCAAAATATATCTCATAATATTGACAAATATCGTTAGATTGGTTAACATTGTAGAAACTCATATTAACATCAGTAACTTGTTGAGTACTCAAAAGTTTAATATGACTAAGTCTCTCACACATACAAGACTTTAACATACCTTCAGACTTTCCATTATTCAACGCAATATTTTCCTTAAAGAAATTAATTGAAAAATTTTCATGCTTACATAAATATAGGATATGTAAGAAATAATTTGATATATCCTAAACTATCATCATGTCCTGTAGATACAATTTCATCAAGTCTAAATTTATCAAATGCTAAGTCATCCATACAAATTCTAAATCTAAACATACTTACCTCCATCTCCCTTTGTAATTGAAACACTTCTAGTGTAAGAGAAAAATTCTCATATTTTTTCTTCTCACATTCGTTGTCAACAAGGTTGAAATGATGACTAATTTGTTTAACATCCTTCTGGATATCTTTGTTACTTTCCAAACTTTGAACCCTGAAATCATTAGTATAGCAAGAAGAAATATTATTTCGCTCGACCATTTCATACCTGTGAGCACCATTCGCTGACACTAGAATGTTAGACAAAGGTGTTGAAACATTGACTTTGTTGAAGCAACAATCATCAGAAACATCATCCTCAACATGTTCCTCATCTTCACATTCCTCTATTCTCCATGGAGGCAAAAAGATATCATAGATGGGCTCTTTTCAATATCTGAATCTTTCTTTGTTGAACTTGTGTCTCTAATGTCTCTTGAATGGAAGGTTAAACTCTTGCTTTTGTACTCCAGTTTTTGTTCCATCATAATTATTTCGCATATAGTCAAAAACCTGACCAATTCTGCAATCTTCAAAGTTTCAACATCTCTTGCTTCTTTGAACTCAGACACCTTGATGTTAAACTTTTCTGGCAGAAACTCCAACATCTTGCTGACCAGTCTTTCTTTGCTGATTAGTTCACCTAGAGTGTGAGCTTCGTTTGCCATGGACATCATTTTCTCATAAAATGATGAGATAGTATCTCCTTCCAACATCCTCAAATTTGCAAATTTGTTGGTGAGAATTTGCATCTTTGTTCTTTTAACACTAAGAGTTCCCTCAAACTTCTCCTGAAGTATCCACCATGCTTCTCTTGCTTCTGAACACCTGGAGATGAGCCTGAAACATGCAACATCAACATAAGCAAGAACAGCTTTAAATGCTCTAGTGTTAAAGTTAGAGATTTCCCTTTCACTTTGCGTCCATTATCTTTCCGGTTTGAGTGACCCCAACAACGTATCTGGATTCTTTGGATCTGGTATTGACACTTTTGGAGGTATCCATCCATGTATCACAGTAGCCCAAGCTCTTTCATCCAATGATTTGATGTACATCTTCATTCTTGACTTCCACAAATAGTAGTTATCGCCATAACTATTAAGGATAGGTGGTCTTCTTACTGAATTCGATGAATTCATTGTAGTAAATTTGCACTGCAGGAACTTGCTACTTAGTCCGTCAAGTAGTCGCTCTGGTACCAATTGAGAGAATATAGTGCCCGAATTTACTACTTTGACACGTAAGTGTTAAACATTCACCAGAGTATAACACCTAGATGTTAGAGTGCGGTGTTAAAGAGTAATACACAGCGGATTAATTTATCTGGGTTTTATTGCTAATCCCCAGACGGCCTTACGGCAAAACAGCTTCACTATGAACAACGAGTTTACACAGTAAGGCAAATAATAAATAGCTTAGTTCCTTCTCGGTTCACTCCCTTGAAGAAACTTCGCTTTACATAGAAGTTGAGACAACAACTATGGGAAAACGCAATACCAAACTAACACGAAACTACCCCAAGACTCCTCTACCGTAGGATTCACTCTCCGGAGATAGATTCTGCCGTAATCTAGTTGATTCGTGGAAGGTTGAAAGCACGTGCAAGGCTGGACCGATTTTGAAGAGAATATGTATAAGAATGTAGTAAAATCGCCCAACTTTTCTCCAGTATCGATCTGCCTATTTATTCAGACTTGGAGCACTCAAGATGATGTCCACTTCTCCACTACTTAAGACGTGGACCATGATCTCCTCCCACTTCCATTTTATTCTTCGCTTTAGCTTGAATCAACCACATAACTCACGTGGGTGAATGGTTTGATTGTGGAGGTGCTCGCATATTATTTATGACCTGTAAAACAACTTAAAAACGAAGCAAAATCGTTCCCTATAAAATAGGAGTTAGTGGTTTTAATTTTGGAGCACTCCCTATTATTTAGGAAGAAGTAAAAATATTAATATATAATAATATAAGGTTAGGGATAATAATATACACGATCCCAGATATTTATGATTTAAGAAAAACTGAATTTAGGGTTTAGATACACATCCCTAAAAAATAGGAAACAGTTACAACCGTCGTGTCACAACTTGGAAGGGTAAGTTTAACACTAAGGTGTCAAAATGTTAGTGTTAGACTTTGGAAAAGTCTAACACTGACACCAACAAAAATCTATTCTCCAAATTAGATCTTCAGATCTGTATCCCTATGTTGTTCAATTATGCTACTGGTGAGGATTCCACAAGACTGTGAATGTGTAGGCCGGAGTCGAATTTCTTCTCTCCCAAACACACAGATGCGCCGCCCCTGCTCTCTCTCCCCCTAGGGTTTCAACTGATTTGAATGTTCTGAAGTGGCTAGGGTTTCAGAGAGAGAATTGTCTATTTATAGACCTAGGGTTTTAACCCTAATGGACTACTGGGCCTCTTTTCAGCATATTTAATTGGGCCAAACTTGGGACGTAATGCAAATAATAAAGTGGGCCTATGAATTAATTAATTCCCATGTCCACAACCCATGACACAATTAATTAATTAATATTAATTCCTTTTCACCACAGAATTAATACTGACCTACCCCTTTATTACCACGTTATGAGAACGGGCTACATTTACTTGAGAATCCCCATATTTAAGGTTACTGGATATTTATTAATTAATCGCAGCTTCTGACAAGCTCTATCTACAATTAATTAATCTCTTATTTTCCTGAGCAGTACCACTCAAACCTTATCACTCGTTCTTGAACTTAATCAGCCTACGGACTCAATCTGGTATATTCAAAACCCTATATCCTATTGATCTTAATTGTGTTTCAGTTTATTTTGCCTCCACTATTTTAGCTGAACCTCGAGGCATTAAGTCGGCCCTCAAGATTTCGGAATGGATGCAAGCCATGCATGAAGAACTTGTTGCGCTCCATGTCAATAGAACTTGGATTTTGGTACCATGTCCCTCTCATGAAAATGTGGTCGGATCGAAATGGGTTTACCGCAAAAAATTCTTGGCCAATGGATTCGTTGATCGGTACAAAGCCCGCCCGTTGCTCAAGGGTTTATTCAGCTTCCTGGATTTGATTTTACTCACACCTTCAGTCCCGTTGTTAAGGTTTCTACTGTTTGCATTATTTTATCTATTACAGTCATACGTTCCTGGTCTTTAATTGGATGTTAAAAATGCATTTTTAAATGGAGAGCTAACTTCGACTATTTATATGGAACAACTACCAGGGTTTGCCGATTCTCGTCATCTGTATTATTTTTGTTGCCTAAAGAAAGCAATTTATGGTCTTTGACAGGCTCCTATTGCCTAGTATCAAAGGTTTCACACCTTTGTCTTATCTCTTGGTTTTCTTTGCAGCGCATCCGATTCCTCTCTCTTTGTATTCTGCAAATATTTGGTGTTTATTTATATGTTGGTCTACGTAGATGATATTATCGTCACTGGGAATGATTTTGCTACTGTCTCTCTCCTTCTCACACGATTAAACAACGAATTTGCTACTAAGATCTTGGATGCCTTGGTTATTTTCTTGGTTTCGAGGTCTCTTATCCTACTGATGGTCTGTTTTTATGTCATACTAAATATGCTCACAATATCTTAAAGCGAGCTGAATTACTGGATGCCAAACCTGTTTCCACGCCTCTTTCGCCCAACGTCTCATTTACTAAATATGGTGACCCCTTTGACGATCCTACTCTTAACCGCTCTTTTGTCGGCGCTCTACAGTATTTAACTATTACAAGATCGGACATTAGTTATTCAGTAAATACAGTTTGCCAATTTCAGCAAAATCCGATGGTTGATCATTTTCAAGTTGTCAAATGAATACTTTGTTATATCAAGGGAACTACTTCACTCGACCTTATTTTCTCTCGTGACTTCTTCAATCTTTTAGGTTATTCTGATGCTGATTGGGCTCGTTGCCCTGATACTCGACGCTCAACCTATGGTTATGCTATCTTCCTTGACCCTAATGTTGTCTCTTGGAGCGCTAAGAATGTAATGCCCCGATGTAATTAAACCTTGTATCGATTTTTCGTTTTTAATAAAGAGGAATCCTCCTTAATTTTGAGCAATTATTATTTGAGAGCTTGCGATTTAATTTTATTCGCGAGCGAGAAATCGAATTTCATAAATTGAGCTTGGATTTATTTATATAAATTGGAAGGAATGATCAAGTTTTATTGGATTTAAAATGAGGTGGGTTAACTCATGAGTCATATATTATTAGAGTGGAATATTGGAATATATATATATATATATATACATACATAGTTATATATATTAATGAGAAATAATATTATTTGACTAAATATATATAAAAGGGAAATATAATTCATTGTTACACTACCTCACATTCCACAAGCTAGAGAGAGAGAGAGAGAGGGAATTTCACCCTTTTCCAGCCCAAACCCCACCCCCCCCCTCAGCCCCCATTCCCGGTGACATTTCGGCCGACTCCGGCCACCCCAGACCGAGCTGCCACCACTATCGGAAAACTCTTTCTTCAGGCTTCGTTTTGAGCTAAGGTGGACTCCAAGAGGACGAGTGTCGACGGAGATATCGAAGAGAGAAGGTAGGAGGTTCATCAACCTTGGATTTCCGGGTTTAAGTTTAGACCTTGCTATTTTAGCTATAGAATCGAATTTTGATGCTAAATATGTGTTCCCCATCTTGTAGAGACCGTGTGGACACCTTGAAAGCCGAGTTTGCCCATCGGAATTGCACGCCGCCACCTTGAGAAGCGAATTCCGGTGAGCTCTCTTCCACCTTTTGTTTCTTGCATTTATTTCATGTTTAAGGGCTTGAATAGTGTTCTAGGATAGCAAGGGATCTTGTTAGTATAATTGCATGTGAAATCAGATGGTTAAATCGTGAGAAAAACCGAGTTTCAGGTCCTGTTTTCTAGCGAGTTCGCGAAGAAGACGACCCATCCCGAATGGGATAAGAGCATCCCGCTCGGGACAGGTCCCGTTTGAAACAACACTCAGGATCACCGTCCCGAATGGGACAGAATGGTTCCATTCAGAACCCATGCTACGTGCCGGCGATCTTCGCTATAGTTTTGATCCATTTCTTGATTCGTTTCAAACCTTGTTCGATCAATGAGTTATAATATGATTTTATAAGCATGTTAGGTGTAAAAGCATGCATTGGAATGTAGTTTGAGTTGTCTATATTGTTGGTTGGATTGGAGGAAGTCATGGAAATTATGTTTGGTTTGAGTTCGGTTATGAATTGGTTACTTAGATTTGGTTGAGTTTGCCGTTGTCCTAGATCGTCTATCCTAATTAGTTGGCCCTGATAATGTTGTAGGAGTTTGAAGTCGAGGAGGTTAAGCTCTTTTCTTGGGGAAGCATCTATTTTACCGAAAGCCTAACACCAGGTGGGAAACTATTTGAGTATAAAAGCAAAAACATGTTTTCTTTTCAAAATGTGTTAAAATGTTTTACTTTTGAATGAGATGCTATGCATGTTTTGTGCTCTTATATATGTCCTCTGTCGATTTACATCGGCAGAGAGTTATACTAATGAGTTTAGAACCAGGATTGTGCTGTGCTAGAACTCATTAAGTTTGAAGTGGGGTGAAAAGCCCCCACAAATTGTGAAGTGGGGTGAACAGCCCCCACGTAAATATGAAGTGGGGTGAAAAGCCCCCACATGTTTCTGAATCCATGGTGTTGGTTTGTTAAACGATCGGGTCTCAACGGTAAATTCTGAGACTAGTGCACTTTAGATGGCAGTAGGTTGAGTGTGTATTTATTCCTAACTGTTCATCGTAACTTGAAAGTCGGCCAGCTTTCAGTTACACCACATAAAACAGATATAAAATCATGTAAAATAGCACGCGTGCAAAATAAAATGTTTTGGATTACACGGTTCCTTTCAATAAAACCCCGTGTACATCCGTGTGAGTTGCATAACATCCTTATATAAATGTATGTTTTCGGGCATGTTTTCCATTGGGTACATTAGTACTCAGCTCCTCGTATTATTTCTAAAATACGCAAGTTGAGCAGCAAGGATGGGAGTACAGGGGTGTAAACAGGCGAGGTGAAGATTTTTAGATTTTAAAGATCCTGAGATATGCATCTTCATATGCATATATCCACCACGTTACACACACCGCTGCTACACGCTCTGTTAATTCCTTCCCATTTAAGAAAGTACTTTTGTGTAAACTAATGTTCAACATTTGCGAGATTCTGGACTCGATGTTTTGGAATTTAAATGCTATTTCCAATTGTCCATTTATTTATTTAAGTCTTCCGCTGATTTTTAAATGAGAAAATATTTGGAAAAACCTGATCATCAATGTAACGCGTCCTCAAATTAGGGAAGGTCAGTTGGGGGCGTTACAGAGGTGGTATCAGAGCCCGGTTTTTGTTTTAAATGATTTGAAACTGCTTTTGAAAACTCCGAGTCTTAGAAGTGTTTTGATTTGAAAGTTGATTGAAGTGTCCGCTCATATTGGGGCCAAGCCCACGAGGTCCGAGCCCAATGGACAGGTCGGCCCATGTAAGCTGCTCAGCCCGGGAAGCCTATCCACCAAGATCAACGAGATACTAAGTTAGGGCCTCGACAACGATGACCTAAGCGCCTCGACACCGAAGAGGCGAGAGGGTCGATGTCGAGGCATTCTAGAAAGA
Source organism: Plectranthus barbatus (assembly GCA_026898455.1). Classification (NCBI taxonomy): domain Eukaryota; kingdom Viridiplantae; phylum Streptophyta; class Magnoliopsida; order Lamiales; family Lamiaceae; genus Plectranthus; species Plectranthus barbatus. The sequence goes on along the minus strand of JAPKLW010002677.1, from coordinate 49,312 downwards.
GAGACCCCAATCGTCTGGCGGCGCTCGACCGTTGTAACCCTTACCGCACCCGAAAAACCCGGAGCCGCTCCGAGATTCATGGCGAATCATTAATGGTCGACTCCTAGGGTTAGTTTGCACTCTCCTGCCTCTATCCTGTCTATAAATAGGGGCAAGGAGCTCATTTTTTTGTATCTTTTTCCTTTATAAAAAACGTTGTGGTAACTCTGCTGAATTTTCTACAGAATCAATCGCATATTTACAATTACTAAATCGTCTCAGCGCATGATTAACGCTTTTAATTGTTGGTTTCTTATTTTCATCGTTATTATTTGTTGTGTTCCTGATAAAGTTCTAAGGGCTCCGATTTCCCAAAAAATCGAACCTCAACATTTGGCGCCCACCGTGGGGCCCTTGGCAAGAAGTCTGGAAGCCAAGGCAAGAAGCCAACAGGAGCTCCTCCAGCGGGACCTACCGGATCGAAGGACCTCGTCCCCGTGTATGAATTAGTTCGGCAAACCCTGCAAACTAGTGGCGCCCAAGTCGTGCCTCCCGACATGCTGAACACGATCCTTGCACGGTTGGCCGAGGAGTCTGAGGAAAACAAAAAATGTGCGAAGGAGATGGACTCCAGGATCATGGAGCTCCAAGCCACGAACCATGCCTTACGAAGGGAAAACGATCAGCTCCGCCAGGAGAACGCGCGCAAAAACCAACCAATCGTCGAGTAGTCGTCCACCGGCGAAAAGCCAACCGATCCTCGCAAAAACCTGGCCCATGATCTGGATGGAGCAATCGATCTAGACACGCCTGCGGGGCTGGATTTCGGGCGTGGATCTTCAGGAGCGACGAGCTATCAGCCAATTGAGCGTCTTGATGGGTTTTGAATACTGAAAGCATTTATTATAATGAGTATACAACGATTTATTTCTCATATCTGCTAAAAATCTTACATGTATGTAACAATGGTGTCCTCTTGTCTCACCGTTAGGGACGATCATACGGCGTGTTTTAGATCGCAGAAGACAGTATGATCACTTGACCTAATGAGACATAAACCTGATCACAACCGAGACAGCGTATGAGGATATGTCTGTCCGGATGGCTGCGGCATTGTCGGAATAAGTAGTCTGTCTTGGTTACTTGACATGCTGGTACGCAGGGGTGGCGTATTGATGGACCGCGGTGAGATGTATTCGTCTGTCTGACATCAGCGAATACAAGATCTCGTTATATTGATTGAGTCCAAACCCTAACAAAGGTTCAGGGGTTTGCACGGGTTGTCTGTTGCTTTGACTTGCCATGGTGGAGAGCCTGAGTAACGTGCTCATATATCCGCATCTTGGGTAACAGCAGTTCGTGTAGTACCACCTGAGACTGGGTTTAGGTAACCATATCCGAGTAATAGGATGGGGACATTCCTTGAGAAGCTCAATGACATTCATCGTGCCAAAGTCCTGCAGGCTGATTAAGTTCAGGCATGAGTGATAAGGTTTCAGTGGTACTACTCAGGAATAATAAGATATTAATTAATTGTAGTTAGAGCTTGTCAGTGGCTCCGATTAATTAATAAATGTCCGGTAACCTTAAATATGGGGATTCTCAATTAATGCAGCCCGTTCTCATAACGTGGTAATAAAGGGGTAGGTCAGTATTAATTCTGTAGTGAAAAAGAATTAATATTAATTAATTAATTGTGTCATGGGTTGTGGACATAGGAATTAATTAATTATAGGCCCACTTTATTATTTGCATTAGGTCCCAGGTCTGGCCCAAGTAATATATGCTGAATGGAGCCCAGTAGCCCATTAGGAATAAAACCTTAGGTCTATAAATAGACCCCTATCTCTCTGAAACCCTAGCCACCTTGATCATAATTCAAATCAGTCAAAACCCTAGGGAGAGAGAGAGTTGGGCGGCACCAACTGTGGAGGGAGGAGAAGGATTTTCGCCTCTGGCCTACATCACAGATCTGTGGAATCCTCACCAGTAGCAGATCTGAACAGCATTGGGACACAGCCCTGAAGACCTAATCTGGAGAACAAAATTCTCTCTTCTTCTCTTCTTTTGTTTTTGATTTTTTCTAAGAAATTAGATTACTAATATCTGCTTCCGCAGATTAAATCGAATCATTTGGTTGAATTGAAGTTGGAAATTCAAACGCAAAAGATCGGATCAGACTCTACGGAATAACGGTAAATTCCTCAATCGACAATTCTGAGAATTAAATTCATAGGAGCATGCTAGGTTTTATTGTAAATTTAATTGTGCACAATATCCATAAATCGATTCGGTTCAATAGGTTTTGGTGATTCGGTTCACGGGAAAACCTTACACGTCTCGCTACCGAGCAGCCATGGAGCGAGTACGAGAAGCGCCTCAAAGCTCGGATGGCGAACTTTTAAAAGCTTATCTCCTGGATCCCGGGGGTGATCTCACCAGACACACTGATACCTCGTGACAGCTACACCGATTCGCCTTTCACACCCGACATCACTAATACGGATGTCCCAGCGAGGTTCGTACCACCATCGTTCTAGCTGTACGACGGGACGACTGACCCGGAGGATCACATTGCTCTCTACAAACAGAAGATGCTGACCACCTCGATCCCAGGCGAACTCCGCGAGGCGTGCATGTGCAAGAGCTTCGGAGCTTGCATGACCAGACCGGCCCTCAAGTGGTTCGTCAACCTACCGAGGTGCTCCTTCTCGACGGTCTCCGAACTTCACATGGCCTTCAAAAAGCAATACTCTAACTGCAGACGTGTGGAAAAGCATCCTGATGCGCTTAACAGCATACGCATAAAGAAGGGAGAATCACTGAGGTCATATGCTGGGCGCTTCAACCGGGAGTTCGCCTTGATACCGAACTGTCCACCTCTGACAGCGATCTTCGCTTTCAAGAATGGCCTGGATGTGTCCTCAAAACTTTACCACGACCTGACGAGCCATCCTTGTTATGATATGAATTCAGTCCTCTCGCAGGTGTGGGCCGAAATCAACTGGGAAGAGGACGAGCCGAACCGTGTTGCACGTCTAAATGAGCAAAAGGCCTACGAGCTAGCTAGTCAACATCAAGGGGACCGACCGAGGGGCAGCTCGTTGAGTTCGAGGTACGTAGATCGAAAGAACTACAGAAACGAGCGTCGGTCTAGATGAGACCATCCTTATAGCAGAACACCTCGAGTCGGTGAGGTACCTTATAACCTCTGCATCGACCAAAATTATTTGGTCAAAAACGTGCTTAAGGGGCTCGGTGGCGCCGTGAAATGGCCGGCCAAGATGAAATCCGACCCAAAAATGCGAGACACCAAGAAATTTTGTGGCTTTCATAATGATCACGGCCATAAAACCGAGGAGTGCCAGGCCCTACGTCTAGAAGTTCTCGAACTTCTGAAGAATGGATTCCTTATCGAGTATCTGACCAACAAAGGGAAGAACACCTGGATGAGGGGCAGGCAGACCAACCCCACCAGAAATGCTGAACCTCAGAACAAACCCCCTCCTGCCGAACGAATGATCCATGTCATCATCGGAGGGTCAGAGATTAGCGAAAGGTCACGTTCCGCAGCAAAAAGGGCTCGCAGGGTCCTTAACCAAGAGGTCCACCACGTTAGCCCCGCGCAACTACATGAAACGATCGAGTTCACTCCTGAGGATATGCTAGGGCTCGTTCATCCACACCATGATGTTCTCGTGATATCGCTCTCAATCTCGAATTGCTAGGTAAAGAGGCTGCTCGTGGATAATGGCAGCTCTGCAAATATTATGCTTCTCCGGACCTTGAAGGAGATGCAGATCCCCATGAACAAAATAGAACCGGTGACCATGACTCTCTATGGTTTTAACGGGGATCAGCAGCGGACCGTGGGTGAGATCACCCTACCCATGTACTGCGGAGGGCTAAACCTAGACGTAAAGTTCCAAGTCGTAGACGCTGTCTCCGCGCACAACGCCATCTTAGGGAGGCCCTGGATTTATGAGCTTAAGGCGATCCCCTCATCATACCACCAAGTGCTCAAATTCCCTACCCCTTGGGGGGTCCAAACAATCAAAGGGGAACAGAAGGAATCGAGAGATTGTTATTACGCCAGCTTTAGGGCCGTTTGCGCACAACAGCACGGTTCGCCACCGACCCCAGCAGCTCGGCCAGAAGCTGAGGAGCTGGAAGAAGTCGCTATAGACGATTTGGATCCGACTCGCACAACCTTCGTAGGGGTAGAACTCACCTCCAAAGTCAGAAATGCCCTTGTGGAATTCCTTCGGGGCAAGTCTCACGTATTCGCCTGGTCGCATCGAGACATGGCCGGAATCAATCCTTCGGTCATCACACATCACCTCCAGGTCGATCCCAATTGTAGACCAGTGCAGCAGAGAAGACGAAAATTCTCTGCAGAGAAAAATCAGGCGATAAATGAAGAAGTGCAGAAACTCATTGACATCGGATCAGTCCGAGAGGTGCACTATCCCACTTGGCTAGCCAACGTAGTCGTCTCAAGAAGAAGAACGGCAAAAATCAAGTCTGTATCGATTTCAAAGAGTTGAACAAGGCATGCCCTAAAGATCCTTATCCCCTACCACATATTGATGTCATAGTCAATGCAATGGCAGGAAATGTGCTTCTTAGCTTTATGGACGCATTCTCGGGGTATAATCAGATTCATATGCACACCAATGACCAAGAGAAAACCGCCTTCATCACTAGCCAGGGCATTTATTGCTACAAAGTAATGCCCTTCGGACTAAAGAACGCAGGGTCAACATACCAGCGCCTCGTGAACTCCATGTTCAGAGAAAAGATCGGCAAAACTATGGAGGTTTACATCGACGACATGCTCGTCAAGTCACTCAGTTCACGAGATCACGTGGCTCATCTGGAGGACGCCTTCCAAACCCTGGAAAAGTACAATATGAAGTTAAATCCGGCGAAATGCTCATTCGGGGTGACTTCTGGGAAATTCCTCGGTCATATAGTGACCCAGAGAGGAATAGAGGCGGATCCAACACAGATCAGGGCCATTCAGAGCATAGAGCACCCGGAATCACCAAAAGAAGTGCAGAAATTAACTGAGCGGCTTGACGCCCTCAGCCGCTTTATATCACGTTACTCAGAAAGGACCCATCCTTTCTTCATTAAGCTACGGAAGGGAAAGCGATTTGAATGGACTAAGGAGTGTGCGAAGGCACTCGAAGAGTTAAAAGCCTACCTAGCTAATCCTCCGCTGCTGTCCAAACCCGTCGACGGCGAGACTCTACTGCTCTACCTATCAGTGTCAGATCACGCAGTAGGAGCCATTTTGGTACGCGAAGTTGAAGGGAAACAACATCCGGTGCACTACGCCAGCAAGTCTCTGCTAGATGCGGAAACAGGATACACCGCCCTAAAAAAACTCACACTGGCACTCGTAAACGCCGCTCGAAAGTTGCGACCCTCCTTCGAGGCACACTCAATCAAGGTGATTACGGCTTATCCCATAAGAGCCGTATTATCGAAACCAGACCTATCTGGAAGACTGCTCAAGTGGGCCATAGAAGTAGGTGGCCACGGAATCCAGTACGAGCCAAGGACCGCCATTAAGTCACATGTGTTAGCCGATTTTGCCGCCGATTTCTCTACGAATCTGCAACTCAAGGCAGAACACGAGGTGGCTCACATGACAAAAGCCGACGAGGATGCCAGGGTGTGGTCCCTGAAAATTGACGGAGTCAGCAATGCGCATGGCAACGGAGCCGGAGTGGTTCTGACAGACCCACACGGCAAGAACTACGAACGAGCCATCCGGCTCGATTTTCCAGCAATGAATAACGAGGCCGAGTATGAGGCACTCGTTCAAGGGATTCAACTAGCTTTAGAACTCGGGGCTCGCAGAGTTCGTGCGGAGAGAGACTCCCAACTGGTAGTCAATCAACTAGACGGTACTTATGCCATCAAAGAGGAGCGTCTAAAGCTGTACCACTCCCTAATTGAAGGATTAAAAGAGAGGATGGACGAGTGGGACCTCCGCCACGTTCCCCAAGAATCAAACGCTCGGGCAGATACCTTGGCAAGTCTAGCCACCACCAGCTCTTCTCAGAACATCCGACCAATCCCCGAGGTCTGGTTGCTAGCACCATCCATCACCACACAGAACAGTGTTGCTCCTATCAGTGATGACGGGGACGATTAGAGGAACCCCTCATCCGGCACTTGACCGGAGAACCTCCCGCTGGAGATAAAAATGAGGTGATCAAGATCGAAAGAATGGCCGCTCGATTCACTTTGATCAATAACAAGCTATACCGGCAATCACTTGGGGGACCCCTCCTCTGATGTATCGCCTCACCAGAGATCAAGGAAGTATTAACAGAGATACACGAAGGTGATTGCAGGAATCACGTCGGGCCTCGATCGCTGTCCCATAAAGTAATCACGACCAGATTTTATTGGCCTACTCTGAAAAAAGATGCGGCCGATCACGTCAGAAGATGCGACAGTTGCCAACGCTTTGAGGTGTCAACTCATAAGAATGCGGAACCACTCCACGCATCAATCACCCCGTGGCTATTCATGGGGAATGGATCTAGTTAGACCCCTTCCCAAAGGGACCGGGCCGAAAGACCATATCCTCATGGTAACAGACTACTTCACCAAGTGGGTAGAGGGCGAAGCCCTAGGAAAAACCCGGGATCTAGAAGTAATCAAGTTTTTGTGGAAACACGTCCTATGCCGCTTCGGGATCCCAAAGGAAATACGCACTGACAATGGGCGACAGTTCGTCAGTGAGAGGATGCAGACCTTTTGCAATGCATATGAAATAAAATTGGTATTCTCTACACCCCGGTATTCTGAAGCAAACAGCCTGGCCGAGTCCACAAACAAAATGATGATCGCAACTTTGAAGAAAAAATTAAGCCCGCACGGTTCCGGATGTGTAGAAGAGCTCCTTGCAGTTCTCTGGTCCTATCGAACCACTCAGAGAACCGCTACTGGAGCTACGCCTTTCTCATTAGCATATGGAGTCGAGGTTGTGGCACCTATCAAAATCATTGCTCACAGTCCAAGAGTGGAATTCGCAAACGAGTCAGAAAACCCAGACTTACTTCGATCTAGTCTTGAACTCATAGACGAAGTAAGAAATGACGCGGCAATCAAAGCCTCACAGCGACGACTCCAGATAGAGAGATTCTACAACAAGAAGCTGAAACTCAGAAGCTTTCAAGAAGGGGACCTAGTCCTGAGAAGAGTATTCCAAAATACAAAGGAGTCCGGAGCAGGAAAGCTAGCACCCAACTGGGAAGGTCCTTACAGAGTGACCAAAGTAATAGGACGAGGGGCCTATCAGCTAGAGACGTTGGAAAGAAGAAGGGTACAAAATAGTTGGAATATCAAACATTTGAAGAAGTACTACTATTAGTACAAAGATACGCGTATTCTATCCTATCTTTACATTTGTTTTAACATTATTTATTCGTAAAATGTTTACTAACTAGAGCGTCGAAGGGGCGATGCCTGTTGCTCATTTCGCGATTAAGTAAGAAGGTCAATACTGAGGAGCTCAAGTGCTCGATGTCGACCCGCACTACTCCTCTACATCGACCCGCTTGATCCGATAGAGACAAGCCAAAACAAGGGGGCAATACCAACGCACGAAAGAAGCATCCAAACATTCAGACAATCGAGCATGCGATAATTTACGAGGTAAAGGCATTGAAAGATAGAAGATATACGAGCAAAGTAGTGAGCATTCATTCCAAAAGTTGATTGAAAACAGCAAAAGTAGCAAAGTAAAAAAATGTAGCAATATTCGGTTACAAGATGAAGTCAATATGTAAAACAAAATCAAGCAGCGGCCCCGTCTTCGCTCCCCTTCTTCTGACCCTCTTCCTCGACATCATTGAGGAAGCTATCAGCCTCCTTCTCCTCAAGACTTTTCGAAGCGTCAGCATCCCCAACCTGCACCTCGGCGACAACCACCGGGTCGGGCTCAACCACCACCATCTCGGTGCTGACAGGTGGAGGGGTCGGAGGGTGCGTAATATTATACAAGTCGAACTCAGGGCACCTCCAACCAACCAAGGTGCAGATCGAGCCGGTCACCATGTCGACCAGAAGATCAAAGGTCGGTTTGAAAGAAGGGTTCGCCACTAAAAGCTCCATATCGACCCCTGTCCCCATCTTCAAGGCCTCGACCTCGGTATCGTGCTTCCGCTGCTAGTTCAGCCTCTCATCCTGGCTCTTCCTAAACCTCCTCCTGAAGAACTCCAGCTCCTCCTCCTTCTTGGCAAATTTGGCCTCGAACTCCTCCATCGCACGCTTCAGCTCACCATCCAACACCTTGCACCGGTTCGAGAGAGTGGCCCTTTCCTTCTTTAGTTCTTCATATTTCTTGCGCCACTCCTCGAAACCAAGCTGGGCATCCTTCAACTCCTCGGAAACCTGAGCGTACTTGTCGGCCAGATCCTTACGCTTCTTACGCTCGGTCTTGAGCTCCCTCTTTGATTGGTCGATTCCCTCACTAGCCGAGTCGAGTGATTTAATCAGCCTCTCGGTGTAAATTGCAAACTCCCGAGTAGTCTGCAAAAAAGGAATATTAGAAAACGAGACATAAACCGAAGCGTAGAGTTAGAAATTACAGATTGGAGTTTTTCCTCCATCAAGAAGGAGTCGCGAGCGTAAGCGCTATCGAAGTCATCTGCCTTGATGTCGCCGTCCAAAATCTTCTTAACATGGATGGCGTAAGCAGATGAGGAGGAGATGTCAGCCATCGGGCCCGTTCCTGCCAGAACCACGTCAAGGCCCTTCTGCTGATCAGACGAGGCCGAGCAAGCCCTATAGTCGTCACCCTCCTCGGGGATTTTCCTTTTCTGACAATCGTTGTGCCTCGGTGGCGGGGAGCTACGGGTTGGCAGAATCGGGGGCGTGGGAGGCCGACCCGAGGGGTTAACATTCATAGGCATACCAGTCGGCCCCGAGCTACCAGCTTCGACTGCGTGAGGAGTAGAGGAGGCATCGGGAGCATCGGGAGTCGGCTTCTTCGTCAATGGTTGCTTCTCTGTCGGCATCAAAGAGCTCGTCTCCCTCGCGCGTTTCTTCGCATGCATCGCCGCAAGCAAATCGGTCGGACTCAACTCAACCATATCTGCAGGAAGTAGCTCCTTCTTCCCTTTCTTTTGTTGGGATTGTATACTGAAAGCATATATGATTAAGTGTTTTGTACACTGGTCTTCATATATATGTTGCTACAACAATGCTCGTTGTCTGATGAAACAAACATACAACGAACCATAATATCATATTATCTCGCCTATAGGGATGACCATATGGTGTGTAGGAGATCACAGAGGATCATAGGAATTGTTTGACCTAGCGAGATATAAACAGTATCACAGCTGAGACAGTCCCTGGATAGGCTGTCGGTCTAAGCTGCAGCACATCGGTTCATAAGTGGGCTTATCCTAGCAACTTGATGTGTTGGTACATGGTTATGTATTGATGGGATCAACGGTGGGATGTGCCATTCTCATTGACATATGAATGAGCCAGATCCCTAACATACTTCCTATGATCTTAAACCTAACTGAAGGATAAGGGGCACAAACAGATTGACCAGACTTTGATTTACCATGGTGGCGAGTCTTACATGTACTCTTATACCCGTATTTTAGGTGTTAGCAATTTGTGTGTGGCTTGCTTAGGCTGGAAGTTTAGGTAAGCATATCCGTTTTAGGATGGTGACATTCCCTGAGGAGCTCACAAGGTTCATTATGCTAAACCCTGCAGGTTGAATTATTTAATTCAGACATAAGTGAAAAGGAGTGAGTGGTATTACTCAGGAAATAAGAGATTAATTAATTGTGGCTGATTGTCATAAGCCAAATTAATTAATGAATGTCCAAAACCTTAAATATGTGGATCATGTTAGTTTGGTGCAACCCGTTCCTAATAACGTGGTAATAAAGGGGTAAGTCAGCATTGTTACCTTGGTGAAGGTTAAAATAATATTTTATTAATTAATTATGTTCTGGGTTGAACATGGAAGAATTAATTAATAAAGAGGGCCCACTTTATTATTTGCATTTGATCCCTGGTCTGGCCCATGAACTGCTCAAGCCCATTAGGTTTAGGGTTTCTCAAAACCCTAACACTATATATATGCCTTCTCACTATCAGATCAAGTAGATTGATTCATTATATTAAGAAAATTGAGAGAGAACGGCGGTGGCTGATCCGGAGGGAGAGACTGATCGATTTCTCCAGATCTCGGATCCAACTTGGTAGATAATCCTCACCAGATTTCCAAGGAGCAAGGAAACATATCAGAAGATCAGATCTGTAGGAATAACTTCCAACGCCATTGTTCAGATTCAGATCCAGATTTACTTCATCGTTATTTGCTCCGATCTAGAACTATATATCAAACGGTGAAGATCAGGTATTCTTAAATTCCATCCTTTGCAATTAATTTTGTAATGCATGCATAGGTTCGCATGGTTTATTTAATTAATTTATTCCTGGTATCCTAAGAACGATCCTTGGCAAGAATTCAATAATAGCAATTCATGTTGTCCATCGTAGACTCAAACCCTACACCTTGTTCATCCAGTATTCGGCGTCGACACTCCTCTTACTTTTGACCGAGGTGAAATCTCGATTATTCCGAGAGTACGCGATGTCTATACGATTGTTCTCCTTAGTAGTAAGAACTGTTTGCTTGTACCCTGCAAAGCAAACCAAAAATGAGGTTAGTAACCGAGGAGTATTTTGCGCTACACTTAGGGAAAGATGCCGCACTCATAGGTACACCACCCTTGGTCAAAAAATCCGGGTTGGTATGATTCATATCGGCCCAAATCCAAAGGTTCTTCCACCGAGGAGTATTTTGCGCACACTACGTGATCATTGGCTCAGAAAGAGAGTCCCTCTTCGACAAAAAGTAATACCCCGCCTCGTACCTAGCGAGGTGGTACAAATAATGCCACTCCCTAAGGGTCAGGTAGCCGAGCCCCGCGTAAAAAAATACTAGGAGCGTTCCAAGCATGTGACACCAACTAATCGGGGCGAGTTGGAAAGGTGTCAACCCATACGAAAGTAGCACGGCCCTGAAGAAGGCGTGCGGTGGAAAAGCAACGCCGTACTTCACCACGGGCAGAAAGAATGCCACGTCATCGATCCGAGGAGGATTGCAGCATCGTTCACTGAGTGTGGGGAGGGTGTACTTCATCTTGTGGCACGCCACCCCCGCCGAGTACTTCTTTACAGTATCCTCGGTGGCGAGGGATACAGCCTGTCGTACCGGATCCTCGGGATTGACCTGATCCTTTTTGAAAAGGACATGTCCCTCACCATCTGCATATAGGAGTCTTTGCTATCGCTGTTCTCCCCGGAGTCATGCCCAGACCCTTCTTGCTCGGACATCTCCTCCGGATCGAGGTCCGTGATGGGTTGCTCGCGTTCGACCCGCTCTCATTCGGAGCCCGAGGAAATAACTTCGTGCTCAGAAGAATTCTTAACGCTAGCCTTGGTCGAACCCGAGGAGGACGAAGGCTCCATAATTGTCTCGACTGAAACCATTTTCACCTAATGACTGGAAATACACCAAAGACATGAAAACACGAAGATTGGCGAAAAGAACGGAGGCCCCCCGAAACGAAAGAAAAGTAGAAATTACGCACGCACCCAAATGAAAGGAAAAAGACCTCGCGACTCAAAAAACGAGCCCAAAATTGAATAGCAACACATAACCACTTCAATCGACCCATCCATGCATACGACTACCCAAGAACAATGGCGCGGAAATGAGTAATGAAGATTCGTGGTTAGAATTTGATAGGAAAATCATGTAATAGATTTTTAGATCTATTTAATTTTTTTATTATTATTCAAATCTGTAAAATCTGTAAATCCGGAGAAGACGAAGAACAATGAGGAACAAGACATCCCAGTAGCGTTTTGGCAGCCACCCACCAGAGATCAGGCGATCACCGGCGGGCTGGAGGCGGCAGCACAGGTGGAAATGGTGGCGGCGCGCAGCAAAGACCCTAGGTTTTTGCTTGCGCGCGGCTGGGCTGCCTCATACCATGCGCGTGCATTTTTTCTGACCTCCAGCAGTGGCGGCAGTCGTCCCAGGAAAGAACATAGGGCGCCCGTGGCTTGCACGGAGGTGGCCGGCGACTCTGCAAGTCGCGGCAGCAAGCAGTATGCGAGGGTGGCGACGGCGGCGCGCAGCAGATCTGTGCTGTGCGCGGCTAGGTCGTTCTTTTGCCGGTGTTCGCGTGCCCATCTCCTTCTTTGTCGTTGCTCACGGCGATGATAGTGGTGGTATCGGACGGTGGCCGCACGTAGGAGGCGCGCGGCAACTCGCGGTGGAAGCAGCAGCAACATGTCGCATTAAAATGACTACAGCAGGTCCAAGCGCGGCTGGCCACGGCCGGCGTCACTCTTCCAGCCGGTGAGGTTGCACGAGGGTGACGGCTAGCGTGGGCGGTATGGCTGCGGTGGCCAGAGGCGGCGGTGGCGGCTAGCTGGCTGCAAGGTGGCGGCTGGGTGGGACATTAGGGTTTCCCAGCCCGGGCCGTGGCTCGGGCCCGTCAGCCCGAAGGCGGCCCCCAAGTCTGAAATTAGGGTTTGGTTTCCAATTTTGGGCCTGAAACCCTAATTGAAGCCCAATTGTTGTTGATGCAAGTCCAAGTCAAATTTCAAGTCCAATGGAGGCCCAGTTTGAAGATTTGTACTGAAAATAAATCTTGTAATAGATTAGATTTAATTATTTTTCAGTTGTAATCGCATCTGAGGAGCCACGAGAAATTTTATTTGTTTATTTAGTTATTTCTCGTACTGATGTGATTTGTTATGTGCGCACTAGTAAATAATAGGAAAGCATGTTTATTTGCTTTAATTGTTTACTGTTTAAGCATGTTGTAATTTTTAAATTATCAAGCATGCTTTATGTGATTTATTTTATGTTTTAAATTGTGTCTATAAATTCCAGGATTCATATTAATTTATGATGGAATTTTAGATATGACATAATTTATGGCAACATAAAATAATGTGTGCGCATGAAACCTTTAGAATTAAAATACTAAGCTGGATTTTGGTTCTTCTCTAACTAAAATCATTAGACCTCCACAAATACGACCTCTCACTGGAAGTGAGGCATCTTGAAGCGTAAACGTCTACTCAAGTAGCTTGCGTTAGAGGTCCCTCACCAGTTCTAGTGCGATGAGGTTTCTAAATAAAATATTTAGTTTGAGATGAGAAGTGGGAGCCTCTGAGCAAACGTCTACTCAAGTAGCTTGCATTGAGACAACTTTCACTGGTCTCTAAGATTAAACTATATGTCATAACAAAGGATGTGAGAGGCATGCGGCATGGGTCCAGTACGTAAGCTAAATTTCTCTAAACGTCCGGAGTTAGGCTTGTGGTTATTTTTGGCTTAGATGTTGCCTGGAGTATAACTCATGAATGATGTCCTTGCTCCGGATAGGTGAACATGGTCTTAAGATTTCCAATATTAATTTCTTTTGCTAAAGATACCTGGCATGTTAAGAAATTAAAGGACCTATTTTGGTCTAGTTGAGCGTTTGCCGTAAACGTCTACTCAAGTAGCTTGCGGTAAATTAGCTTGGGCAATTGAGGAAGCAAATTGCATTGTTTTATCTAAAGGTTCTATGCATATTTGTTTCAATTGTTCGTAGTATGTGCTTACTTTAATTTTGCTTATTTGTTTTCAGATATGTCTATGAACAATGTCATTAATATCCTCGCTCAAAATCCTCTCAATGGTCCGAATTTCCTTGAATGGAAATGTAATTTGGATTATATCCTTGTTGCGGAAGAACACAAGTTTGTCCTTACTGATCCTTGTCCGCCAGTCCCAGCTGTTGACGCTACTACCGAGCGGCAGCAGTCTTACGATAAGTGGATCAAGTCTAATAATGTAGTGAAATGCTACATGATGACCACTATGAGTAAGGTACTGCAGCTGCAGCATCAGCATTATGATAAGGCCTGTGAGATTATGGATAATCTAACAGCGACTTATGGGGAGACGGACAGAATTGTCAGATTCAATCTCATGAGGGAGATTGTGAGTAAGAAAATGTTTGAAGGCAGTTCAGTGAGAGAGCACGTGGTTGCCATGACTCACCTCATGGATGAACTAACGTTGCATGCTGGTGGTATTAACGCGGAAGCCCAAGTCGATATCATACTAAACTCTCTTCCCAAGTCCTTTGAAAACTTCAAGTTAAATGCTGTGATGAACAAGGAGTATACTCTTAATGAGTTACTCAGTGACTTGATGGCAGCACAATCCCTGATGGAACCCGAGAAAGCAGTTTTGGTTTCTTCCGGTAGCCGGTCTGCTGCTCCTAAACGAGCAAAACCTAAGAGAACGACTAGGAATAAGAACAAGAAAACTGCTGGTGGGAACAATGGAGTTTATGCTCCAAAGAAAAAGGTTGGGAAAGTTAAAGGAAAGGGCAAGTGTAACCGCTGTGGCAAGCTAGGACACTGGAAAGCAAATTGTCCAGGTGTTAACACCAATGGACGAGGTACGTCATCATTTACATGTATAGTATCAGTTTTCTACTCCTTGTGAGTAGTGGTTACTGTGAGTACTAATCATGTTTTGGCTGCGCTATGCAGAGAATCAAGCTGATGATAATGCTTGAGGATGACGGGACTACCAACTCTAAGGAAGATGCTGGAGGTTGTTCTCAAGCTGTTGAAGTTATTTGCTTTAAGTTCATGTTAAAACTCTGTTTCTGAAGAGATGTTGTTTTGTTTTGAGAAACAATATTTTTCATCTATTGTTATGGATTATCAGTTATTCGATAGAGTTTTTCTATCATGATGAATAACAGTGTTTTCTATTATGGATGTTTATCTCTTCACTACTTGATTACATAAACTATCAGTGTTCTATGGTATAATTCGAAAGAATCTCTATAGAGATAGGTTACATCAGTCTAAGTAGTTTTAAGTAATTCATGGAATTATGGATTCAATCTAGGTATTCCTAAGAATGGTACTTATGACAACTACTTAGAGGTATAAGATGGTAACCAGGCCTTTTAATAGGCGATTGTATCCCTATAGGTTATTTCGTGTTTGCTCTGGTTTGCTGGTTTGAGTCTACTTCCGCAGTTGCCTTAATAGGCATTGATACTATAATCATTTAAGATTTGGATATGTTTGTCTAGTTCACTACAAGTCTTAGTCTCTTGCTTTAATCAAGAGCATTCAAGACTAATGTAGAGAATAAGTTAAACAAGACCGTAAAAACATTATGGTTCATTCATAATGGTGTATCTTAAGTGATGGGTTTTTTTACAGTATCTGGCAGAGCAAAGGGATTGCATCCCAGTTAACTACACATGTTATCTCTCGATTGGGATAGTGTAGGTTAAAACGAAATAAGATTCTTTAAAAGTTTATAAGTTATGCCAGTTTTGCCAAATTTTTGTTTTGGGAACAGCGCCAAAAGCAGTTGTATGTTTGCTTAATCTAGTATCTTTGATAAGCTCATATTTATACTCACTTATCTATATTTTTCTCCATTGTTTCAAGTGCTTTATGTTATGTTTTTACTTATTTTTGTGCATGAGTCTACTTTAGAGGGTGTTATGCCTTTGATGGGTGATTTTTGTAGGTTTTAGGCCAAATTCATTGGAAATCCGTACCGAAAGCAGATGATGTTCAAAGAAACAGTCACGAATTCTTCCAAAGATGGAATCTGAGCTAATGGAGCTTGGAATTTGAAAGATCTTCGAGTTATCTTTCCAACGCAACTGGAATCGGGTCAATCGGAGTTTGGGAGAGGAAGTTATGGCCAAAACCGTGAGACTGCGTAGACAGATGTTTCTGTGTCGATCGACATGATTTTTGTCGATCGAAACAGAGGTCAAAATTTCAGAAATGTCACAAATTCAGCCCGGATTTCGATCTTGAAGGTTGTGTCGATTGACACAGATGTCCGAGAAGGTTATTTTTGGCCTGTTTTGGCAGTTTTTGCTATTTTAACCCAATACTCAAATTAGGTTTTTTTCCCCCTCTATAAATATGAACTCTTAGGCACGAATTTCAGACATCTTTTAGGCATTATTACACTTAGAATAATTGAGCTTTGGAGTTTTTTTTCAAGACATTGAAGGTTCCTATTTC
This sequence comes from Plectranthus barbatus, assembly GCA_026898455.1. NCBI lineage: Eukaryota > Viridiplantae > Streptophyta > Magnoliopsida > Lamiales > Lamiaceae > Plectranthus > Plectranthus barbatus. Next base: position 33,184 of record JAPKLW010002677.1, on the reverse strand, counting down.
TTTAATGATTCAAGTAAGCTTATTTATTTTTATTGCAATGTTTATTTCAATTATGTTAGGCTAGATCCCTTAACAGGTTCTAGGGTTTTCTCCATCCTCTTTAGCATGTGTTAATTCAATTAAATCTAAACCCTAATTAATTGGTTCAAATTCTATGGTTTTGATTTTAAAATCTATTTTCAATTGAAGGATCGAGAGATAAAAATTGGATTAGGTTTATAGTTATTAATTTGAGACCGAGAGGAGATAATTAATAATAGGAAAACAGAATTTTGATACAACTATTTTTTGTCTAAAAAAGAAGAATTAGTTGTAGGGTTTTCAAATCTGTATTATTATTGAGATTGACTAGTTTGTGTTCTTGAGACCGAGAGGTAAAATTCACTTTCTAGTAATCTAGGTTTTAATTGCCCAACAAAGGAATTGATTCCAAATTATCAGATTTCCCACATTAATAATTATTTTGGGTTTGGATTGATTGTTTATGCATGTTGAATTGGATTGGTTGATTTCCCTAGAATCTGTGCTTTTTATTATTGAATTTTATTCCCAAGTTATTTTTCTATTTTGAAAACAAAAATCCTATTCAAATTTGGATTTACTCAAACAAAGAATATATAAATTATGCCAGTACATGAGATAATTTCGTCGCACTATCCCTGTGGTTTCGATATTCCTTTGGGTCTTTAAATTTATTTGCTCGCTTCTGTATTTTACAGTCGATCAAATTGGCGCCGTTACCGGGGATAGTCAGATTTTGTCTTGTTATTGGATTGTTTTGAAATTTTCTGGATTGAGTTTTTTTTTTATTTTGTCCGCGTGCGTGTGTGTGAGATTTTCGCTTCTGTTTCGATCGACAGAGCTTCTGTCGATCGACACAGAGGCAGCATTCGTGTCGATCGACAGTCACCCTGTCGGTCGACACAGAGACTGATTCCCTTCCTTTTGTTTTTCTTTCAGATGCATGTGGAGCAATGTGAAGGAGATGGTGACCGACGCGTATCTGACTCAAGAAGAGCAATTGGCATTGGTTATTGAAGCATATCTACTAAGGAAGGAATTAAGGGAAATTCAAGAGAGGCAAGAAGCACTGCAAGTTGCTAATGAAGAGGTCAGTCCGGCTCAACCCAAGAAGTCGATCATTGACGAAGTCTTGTCCAGATTCAACCCATCATCGATATGGATAAATGAGAGAATCGAAGTCGTAAAGGCTAATAGGTCGATCATTGATGCCATCCTGTCCAGAGCAAAGCCGAACACAGAAACAAACATAGTCAAGGAGGACATTGAAGAGAAAGAGGTTGAGGACAAAGAAGAACAGGTTGAAGCTGAGCCATCTGAGTCAATTGATGTGGTCACTCCAGTACACAAAGAAGAGTTCAATCAAGCCAAGAAAGAAGGAGAAGACCCGAGGCAATTTCTGAAGGATATGGAGGCCAGTGAAAAAAGGATCAAACTAAAGCCTCCCGATTCATGCTCTCTTGATTTCAAGACCGCCTACTATGCACCGCCGAATATTCAATTGTTGCGGTTGTTGCAGTATGTATTCCAACCTCCTTGATGAGCTTCACAGGTAATGTCGAGCCACGATAATAACTAAGGCACTGAATGGGAGGTAACCCATTGCTTTACTTGCTTTATTTCAATTTTTCTCTAATTTTCGTGTGTTGTTTATTTAAAAAAAAACAAAAACAAAATTCGGAGCTCTGTTTCGATCACACACAGGGTGTCGATCGACACAGAGGCGGATCGACAGAGCACTTCGAGCCAGCCCTTGGGTCGACAAGAAGGCTCTGTGTCGATCAACAGGGCCCCTGTCGATCGACACAGAGTGCCAGCAGCCACCAAATTCTGTCTTTCGCGTTCTGCAGCCTCTGGTGGATAAAAAGTCGATGTCTGAGATCGACAGTCAGGTACCGTTCTTCTTCTTGTCTGATTTTCAAACTTTTTCTTACTCTCCGAGTTCGAAATAAGTTTGGGGGGATGTGGACAAGAAGTTGAACTTTTATCCCTTATCTTTATTCGTTTTCCTGTTTTATTTACTTTTACTTGCTTTATTTGATTTGGTGTGTTTAATTTTTGCTAAAAAAAATATATAGATATTATGTGAGGAAAATCTTTAAGTAATTGAACCCTCTAGCATTATATGCAATGTTTGGAATCGATCTTTGATAAGTTGAGTTGATTTCGATTGTGGTTGATTTGCCTATGAATGTAGAATACCGCATGATAGGGCCTAATTGAAACTAACACTTGCATGATGTTTGAGTGAATTGAAATTGACTAAGGAAGAATTTTTTTAACCCAAGTGAGTTTTTGAGCCTTTATTTGTTCATGGGAGATTCGCATGTATGTTTTCGTTTCTCTAGAACTTGCTTTTGTTCTGTTTTGAGACTGCATAGTGTGCACAAGGATAGAAAATGATCTTAGGCCATCTTTGTTAGCCCAATCCTAAACACTGTCCTTTTACATATCAAATTATCCCTAGTCAGCCCCATTGTGCCTAACTCCATTTTTTTGTCTTGTCTATGAGATTTTCATGGAGTTATAATGGTTTTTGTCTTGTCTATGAGATTTAAGGAGGATAAGGGTGGTAAGATATGTGATTTGGAAAAGAAATTTGTAAATAGTGGTATGCAAGATGTGTGAATAATTAGCTCAAAAGATATTAGAATTCTCAAAAGCTCCCTATACAAAATGTTCATAAGAGCATAAGAGATTCAAAAGAGGGCTAGAAAAAAAATGAAAAAAATGAAAGAAAAAAAGAGAGAGAGAAAGGTTGTGTTGTGATTGAAATTGTAATATTTGAGGAGAAGGATAGATGATGATTAGACGGTGATTTCGAATTTGTTGAGAGTCATGAACTCAATATCTTCTTTTTAGTCACTTGGCCATACTTTCCTACCCTTCACAAAAAGCCTTCATTACAACCCTATCAAAGTCCTTTTTGATTCTTGAATTGTTTGTACAAATAAGCAGTGAAGATTTTAGAACTCTTGCAAGCCTATGGTAGAAATTTCTTCATACATGTTGTGAGTGCTTTCATTTGAAACCCAAACACTTGTGTGATGAGCGATACACTTTCCTGTGAGTCTTCCGAAGTTGATGAATATCTTATCACTTTCAATTGCTTGTGTGGTGTGGATTGATGAACCTTGATTGTGATGAATCTTGTGAGGTATTGCTCTTTCAACTACTTGAGATTTTTTTCTTCTTTTCTTCGATTGAGGACAATCTAATATTCAAGTTTGGGGGGTTTCATAAGTTCATATTTATACTCACTTATATATATTTTTCTCCATTGTTTCAAGTGCTTTATGTTATGTTTTTACTTATTTTTGTGCATGAGTCTACTTTAGAGGGTGTTATGCCTTTGATGGGTGATTTTTGTAGGTTTTAGGCCAAATTCATTGGAAATCCGTACCGAAAGCAGATGATGTTCAAAGGAATAGTCACGACTTCTTCAAAAGATGGAATCTGAGCTAATGGAGCATGAAATTTGAAAGATCTTTGAGTTAGCTTTCCAACGCAACTGGAATCGGGTCAATCGGAGTTCGGGAGAGGAAGTTATGGCCAAATCCGTGAGACTGCGCAGACAGATGTTTCTGTGTCGATCGACAGGATTTGTGTCGATCGAAACAGAGGTCAAAATTTCAGAAACGTCAAAAATTCAGCCCGGATTTTGATCTTGAAGGTTGTGTCGATCGACAGCCTGCCTGTCGATCGACACAGATGTAAGGCTATTTTTGGCCTGTTTGGCAGTTTTTGCTATTTTAACCCAATACTCAAATTAGGTCTTTTTCCCCCTCTATAAATATGAACTCTTAGGCACGAATTTCAGACATCTTTTAGGCATTATTACACTTAGAATAATTGAGCTTTGGAGTTTTTTTTCAAGACATTGAAGGTTCCTATTTCTTTAATGATTCAAGTAAGCTTATTTATTTTTATTCAAATGTTTATTTCAATTATGTTAGGCTAGAACCCTTAACGGGTTCTAGGGTTTTCTCCATCCTCTTTAGCATGTGTTAATTCAATTAAATCTAAACCCTAATTAATTGGTTCAAATTCTATGGTTTTGATTTTAAAATCTATTTTCAATTGAAGGATCGAGAGATGAAAATTGGATTAGGTTTATAGTTATTAATTTGAGACCGAGAGGAGATAATTAATAATAGGAAAACAGAATTTTGATACAACTATTTTCTGTCTAAAAAAGAAGAATTAGTTGTAGGGTTTTCAAATCTGTATTATTATTGAGATTGACTAGTTTGTGTTCTTGAGACCGAGAGGTAAAATTCACTTTCTAGTAATCTAGGTTTTAATTGCCCAACAAAGGAATTGATTCCAAATTATCAGATTTCCCACCTTAATAATTATTTTGGGTTTGGATTGATTGTTTATGCATGTTGAATTGGATTAATTGATTTCCCTAGAATCTGTGCTTTTTATTATTGAATTTTATTCCCAAGTTATTTTTCTATTTTGAAAACAAAACCCTATTCAAATTTGGATTTACTCAAACAAAGAATAGATAAATTATGCCAGTACATGAGATAATTTCGTCGCACTATCCCTGTGGGTTCGACATTCCTTTGGGTCTATAAATTTATTTGCTCACTGCTGTATTTTACAGTCGATCAATCTTCTAAATCAGTTCCAAATACCCTAGCAGACCTTGACTCTATCAAAAGGGCAATGATGGGTAATTCGGCTGTTAAGCTGATATGGGAAACTAATTGGTTGGAAGAAAGGTTTAAGCTAGTACTGCTTTGTGGGCTATTCCAGGTAAATGAAAAATATGGTTGCTTTGTGTATCCTAGACACAAGCAAGTTGTATAGGATGAAACCATGAATCCAAATGTGAGATTGTTCTCTAACGTTTTAGAGAAGACAATTCAAATCCATTGGGAAATACCCCGTAGCATATTGAGCATACCTTGGAAGGTATGGTACCAATTGCACGGTCACCTGTGTAAGGTGGTAAACCACAAATTAATGCACCATTAACTGATAACGTAAAAGGAGCATCGTTGCAGTGTGAGGTTGCCTTAACAGGCTTAATGGTACTAGTTCGTGGAAACAGTCTCTGGACTTGTTCCTAGCTTAACGAACAACATCGTACTTATCCCTTAAAAGCGCAACGAAGTTGTTAAGACAAACGATGCAGTTTAATGACGTCAAGTCATGAATTCAGAAATGAATCAGTAAATGTTATGGTTGTATATCAGGATCAGTGATTGCCAAATAACTTTCCAGCTATAGGCAACTGATTGATATACAAGAAAAAATGCTCGAATGGTAACCTAGTATATTCGAGAGTCTAGGTTAGTGAGTAAGGTATGTTTCACAACAAGACTTTCTCACTGGTTGCGACTATTAAACCCATTCGAATTCTTTTAACCATAACAACACATATGAATCTAAATATCTGGAAGATAGATGACGACGACATCTGTATGCAACAACCAGATAAGTTATGTGCAGTAAAGTGAAAAGCATCATGTCTGGAAGCCAAGGTAGTTCAAGTATGAACTTAAAGGAGCTTCAAGGTCATGAAACAGACATTTCGATATTGTCTATCGACAATGAGAGTTTCATGTACCAGTTATGTGTCAGCGGAAGCGTGGTTTTTCCTTGCACATTATGTAGATGGTATTTTCACATTCGAAAACGGAGTGGAGATATTATCAGGCATAAAGAGATGGTTATCCGAACAGTTTCAGAAGTAGGACTTATGAGATTTTGGAACATCTTTTAATTAAGGTCTTGTGTTGTCACAAGAAAAGGATGTTCAGATATCTCAAGTCGCTTAAATTGATTATGTGGTGAGTCATTTATAGCAAGAAAGATTGTTATCTTTCTATATTGTAAATGAACGAACTTAGATATCTGTAATGCTATAAGCATGTTAAACAGATATCAATTCAACTCAGGACAAGCACATTGGTTTACAAATGTGCCATGTGAGTTGAATGGCATCGGATATCCAGGAGGATCATAAGGAAAGGAAATCGAACTCTAACTATGTGTTGACCTTGGAGGAGGAGTTATAGGAATCTAACACAGAAGTGTGTTGCGGATTCCGGTATGAAGGTTGAGTTTTTGACAGCTTCATTAGCTTCGCAAGAAGCAGTATAAGTCCGATGTTTTCTCTCTAGAGGTGTGTGTTCTGAGTTTGCCTAATAAAATCACATAGAATTGTGATCATGTTGGTGCAATGACAAACTCAAGGGAACCCAAGACTCACAAGGTGGTAGAACACATAGGATGTGTGGTATCACATCATACGAGAAATTGTGACAAGAGGTGACGTGAATGCAGTGGGAGTGATTGACATGAAGGTCTATTGGATATGTTTACACAGTGTCTGTGTCAGAAGACTCATGAGCGTTATGCTTATAGTCTGAGTCTAAAGGTAAGATCGATCACTAGTTGATCGTAGATGTGTAAATAGGCTAGGACCATTACAGACACACTTAATACTTTGGTAAAGCAATGGTATTATGCTTTTAGTATAAGTGGGAGATTGTTGGGATTGTATACTGAAAGCATATATGATTAAGTGTTTTGTACACTGGTCTTCATATATGTGTTGCTACAACAATGCTCGCTGTCTGATGAAACAAACATACAACGAACCATAATATCCTATGATCTCGCCTATAGGGATGATCATATGGTGTGTAGGAGATCACAGGGGATCATATGAATCATTTGACCTAACGAGATATAAACAGTATCACAACCGAGACAGTCCCTGGATAGGTTTTCGATCTAAGCTGCGGCACATCGGTTCATAAGTTGGCTTATCCTAGCTACTTGATGTGTTGGTACATGGTTATGTATTGATGGGATCAACGGTGGGATGTGCCATTCTCATTGACATATGAATGAGCCAGATCCCTAACATACTTCCTATGATCTTAAACCTAACTGAAGGATAAGGGGCACACACAGATTGACCACACTTTGATTTACCATGGTGGCGAGTCTTACATGTACTCTTATACCCGTATTTTGGGTGTTGGCAATTTGTGTGTGGCTTGCTTAGGCTAGACGTTTAGGTAAGCATATCCATTTCAGGATGGTGACATTCCCTGAGGAGCTCACAAGGTTCATTATGCTAAACCCTGCAGGTTGAATTATTTAATTCAGGCATAAGTGAAAAGGTGTGAGTGGTATTACTCAGGAAATAAGAGATTAATTAATTGTGGCTGATTGTCATAAGCCAAATTAATTAATGAATGTCCAAAACCTTAAATATGTGGATCATGTTCGTTTGGTGCAACCCGTTCCTAATAACGTGGTAATAAAGGGGTGAGTCAGCATTGTTACCGTGGTGAAGGTTAAAATAATGTTTTATTAATTGATTATGTTCTGGGTTGAACAAGGAAGAATTAATTAATAAAGAGGGCCCACTTTATTATTTGCATCTGATCCCTGGTCTAGCCCATGAACTGCTCAAGCCCATTAGGGTTAGGGTTTCTCAAAACCCTAACACTATATATATGTCTTCTCTCTATCAGATCAAGTAGATTGATTAAGTATATTAAGCAAATTGAGAGAGAACGGCGGTGGCTGATCCGGAGGAAGTGACTGATCGATTTCTCCAGATCTCGGATCCAACTTGGTAGATAATCCTCACCAGATTTCCAAGGAGCAAGGGAACATATCAGAAGATCAGATCTGTAGGAACAACTTCCAATGCCATTGTTCAGATTCAGATCCAGATTTACTTCATCGTTATTGGCTCCGATCTAGAACTGTAGATCAAACGGTGAAGATCAGGTATTCCTAAATTCCATCCTCTGCAATTAATTTTATAGGAGCATGCATAGGTTCGCATGGTTTATTTAATTAATTTATTCCTGGCATCCTAAAACGATCCTTGGCAAGAATTCAATAATGGCAATTCATGTTGTCCATCGTAGACTCAAACCCTACACCTTGTTCGTCCAGTATTCGGCGTCGACACTCATCTTACATCTGACCGAGGTGAAATCTCAATTCTTTCGAGAGTACGCGATGTCTATACGATTGTTCTCCTCGGTAGTAAGAACCGTTTGCTTGTACCCTACGAAGCAAACCAAAAATAAGATTAGTAATCGAGGAATGACGAACACAAAGGGCTACACTTAGGGAAAGATGCCACACTCATAGGTACACCACCCTCGGTCAAAAACTATAGGTCGGTATGATTCATCTCGGCCCAAATCCAAAGGTTCTTCCGCCGAGGAGTATTTTGAACACACTTCGTGATCATTGGCTCATAAAGAGAGTCTCTCTTCGACAAAAAGTAATACCCCGCCTCGTACCTAGCAAGGCGGTACAAATAATGCCACTCCCTAAGGGTCGGGTAGTCGAGCCCCACGTAAAAAAATACTAAGAGCGTTCCCAGCATGTGACACCAAGTAATCGGGGCGAGTTGGAAAGGTGCCAACCCATACGAAAGTAGCACGGCCCTGAAGAAGGCATGCGGCTTAAAAGCAACGTCGTACTTCACCACAGGCAGAAAGAACGCCACTTCATCGATCTGAGGAGGATTGCAGCATCGCTCACTGAGTGTGGGGAGGGTGTACTTCATCTTGTGACATGCCACCCCCGCCGACGCCGAGTACTTCTTTACAGTATCCTCGGTGGCGAGGGATACAGCCTGTCGTACCGGATCCTCGGGATTGACCTGATCCTTTTTTACAAAGGACATGTCCCTAACCATCGGCACATAGGAGTCTTCGTTATCGCTGTTTCTCCCCGGAGTCATGCCCAGACCCTTCTTGCTCGAACATTTCCTCCGGATCGAGGTCCGTGACTGGTGGCTCGCATTCGACCAGCTCCCCTTTGGAGCCCGAGAAAATAACTTCATGCTCAGAAGAATTCTTAACGCTAGCCTTGGTCGAACTCGAGGAGGACGAAGGCTCCATAATTATCTCGACTGAAACCATTTTCACCTAATGACTGGAAATACTCCAAAGACATGAAAACACGAAGATTGGCGAAAAGAACGGAGGCCCCCCGAAATGAAAGAAAAGTAGAAATTACGCACGCGTCCAAACGAAAGGGAAAAGACCTCGCGACTTAAAAACGAGCCCAAAACAGAATAGCAACACATAACCACTTCAATCAACCCATCCATGCATACGACTACCCAAGAACAGTGGTGCAGAAATGAATAAACTAAAGCAAAGAAACCACAATAACGATCAAACAATTAGCGGGCACCAAAATAAGGGAAAGATGGAAGAGAAGCAGGCAAACAGACTAAGTCCATAAACAACTAACAAGACCATACACCAATTAGGGCATTCCACGTTCCCCCAAATCTCCCTAAGCATGCATCTAACGCAATCGACAAAAAAGATATACATTACAATCGTCAATATCTAAAAATCACGCGCACTTGGAATCAAGAAGTAACAACGCACGGCAAGATCAGCAAACAAGATATGATCGAGAACCATACACATGGCCAAATCAACCAAAACTTAAATAAAATAGTGAGCGCAGACAGTTCGATCGACACAAACTACCGACGTGGGAAATCGCCCCCAAGTCACGCATACAAAGCAAGTCCATGCGCACACCCCGATGCCAACAATAAGCGAAGCACGAACGAGTAAACAGAAAAAATAAGACATAGAAGAATTGAAGAGTAACCTGACCAATTTTGGAAGTAGGAGGCGGGGCGGAGCAAGGCCAGTCGATGTAACTGTAATAGTCGCCGGAATAGCGGTCGCCGGAGCAGCAGCTGTCGGAGGAAGAATTAGGAATAGAGAGAAAGGTAATCGGAGAACAGGAATCGTGAAAGTGATGACGTGAAGAAGCCTCACACTTATTTAAACCCAAAAACTGTTCGGATCTCCCAAAATGCCCCTATAGTTTAGCTTAATTACTGTCGTGCCATCAGCTGGGTGGCAAAATTAAAACCGCCAAGGTCAAAGGGTCGATACCGAGGGCCTAAAGGACTCTACATCGACCCTCTTCATTCCTCGAATGCGACCCGTCTAGGGGTGCCTTAAGCGGCAGCACCCCCTCAGCGGGAGAACTATAAAGCGATCAACATCGTCGACGGGAATGTGGCGCTTCCCCCTGGGAACTCACAAGGTGTCCTACGATCCGCTATAACTCACACTGCCAGCGCTCCGCGGAGCCTGAACAGAGTGCACGCATGAGAATACTGCTCCATTCAACAGAACATTCTCCGGAATGATTCTGACACTCGTGACCCCCGGACTCACGTATTGGCCCGCGGGGCAACATCCCGGCGTTCCCCGCACGGTCATACGCTTGCATCCCCAAGGAATCTTCGTATCGACCAGGAGTAGTATCCTGACTACTTCCTATCGGAGCTACTCTCTCTGGAAATATCTCCCGGGCCCGAGGATAGTCTCTTGGACGCCTCAAAGTTCCGCACTCTGTAGCGAATCTTAACTCGTAATTTTGATTCCATCGCCTATCCTTGATAGGCCCTGAAACCAAAAGGGGCTATTGTTGGGGCCAGACCCACGAGGTCCGAGCCCAATGGACAGGTCGGCCCATATAAGCAGCTCAGCCCGGGAAGCCTATCCACCAAGATCAACGAGATACCAAGTCAGGGCCTCACCAACGATGACCTAAGCACCTCGACACCGAAGAGGCGAGAGGGTCGATGTCGAGGCATTCTAGAAAGAGAGACCCCAATCGTCTGGCGGCGCTCGACCGTTGTAACCCTAACCGCACCCGAAAAACCCAGAGCCGCTCCGAGATTCACGGCGAGCCGTTAATGGTCGACTCCTAGGGTTAGTTTGCACTCTCCTGCCCCTATCCTGTCTATAAATAGGGGCAAGGAGCTCATTTTTTGTATCTTTTTTCTTCATAAAAAACGTTGCGGTAACTCTGCCGAGTTATAACTTCATAATAACTCGAAAGCTCATAAATTAAAAATATCACAAGAATATAGAAAATACATGAAAATCAACGAATATATATAATACAAAATAAAAAAAAAAAGAAAAAAGAAAATAATCAAAATCTGAAGATGAATCAGAATCATATATGCATCCACATGCAGCAGCTAATTGCACCTCAAATTGTCAACCATTCTGGTGCTCAAGTTGACACTCCAATCACACTTCATTTCACCAGACTTCTTCTTCTTGATCACCTTCATCAGATGCACCTTCCCGCTCAGCTTCACCTGGCTGCTCAGCCTCACCACCCCGGAGTTTATGTCGTTTCCCAAGCTCCCGGCCTCGCCCCTCGCCGTGCTCACATCCACTTCGATGTTGAACCTCTGCGTCTTTCTGGCCTTGGTCCGCCCCCGGGGGATGGGGGCTTCCCCCACAGGCACGCCGTTGTACAGCACCACCAGCGTGGCGTTGTCGTACTTGAAGTGGCCGAAGTTGGTGTTCTTGATGGTGAACTGGGCGGCCAGCCTCATGTCGATGGCCGTGGCGGTGGCGTTGCTGGAGCTGAAGCTCTGGACCGCCATGGCGTTGAACCTCACCTTGGGGCTCTTCACCTTCATCACTGTCAGCGCGAACACCAGGATGATGGCCGTCTGGAACACCACGAATGCTGCCACGTACGCTAGGCACTTCTTGCGGCTTCTTCCTTCTCCCTTCGACATTTTTTTTTTTTTTTTGTGATGTTTGGATCTTTTTACTGAAATTATATGGTGATGCAGTGAGTGTTTGTGGAGAAAATGGGAGTATGTCTATACTATATATAGGAAAAGAAAATAGGAAAATTCAAAGTGATGTAGCTATTTGGGTAGGGACCAATGCGCGTTTTCAACCACCGCCTTGACTTGGGCCAATTTATCCAAGTCGACCAAGCTTCATCTCTTGCCATATATACAATTAGGGATGTCAATAAAGCCCGAAACCGATGGGTCAGCTCGAAATCGGTGGGTTAAAATGCAGGTTAGGGTATAAAATTTCCAACCCGAAATTATTTTTAACCGAACGGGTTGAAACCGACGGGTTGGCAGCCCGAACGGGTTGAGCCCGGTGGGTTGCGGGTCGGCCCGTAGGTCCGGCAATATTTAATTATATATATATATATAATATTTTATTATTCATTATTTCTAATATTATTTATATCCTACTATACCCAAAAACCCAATTCTCTAAACCTAATTTTTCGTGACACAAAATCTCATATATCTCTCATAATGACGTAGTCCATTACCCTCAAATCGAAAAATCCTCAAATTCTTCCTCTTTCACTGTCTTCCACTTGTCACTCTCCTAATTAGCGTACCTACTCATTTCTTCCTTTCAAGCACCTTTATTCTCTCGTTGTTATGTTCACACAAGTGAAAGCTACATTTAATTTTATAATCCCTATTTTATCATTTAATATGTTGAAGAATTTACTTCTATTACTTAAATTAGTTGGTATGTAAGGATTGATATTTTTTTAAACTATGATTAGCCAACCTTTTATCTACTTATCACTATTTTTTTTTTACGAAGATATTGTTGTCTGATGTCTTTTATTTATGTTGGTTCATCATTTTCATTTTTATTTTGTTTTAGAGGTTGTTAAAATATTTTAAGAAAATCTTTACAAAAGTAAACTCGTAAATCTTGTCAACCCGACGAGTCAGCCCGAAAACCGGTGGGTTAGGGTTAGGTTCAAGAATTTTTAGCCCGAAAAAAATTCAACCCGGACCGAATAGCACGTAACCCGATAGGATTAGCCCGAAACCCGACGGGTTAGCCCGATTGACATCCCTATATACAATAATACAAATATGTGTATATATTTTATATAGAATGTATAAAATATATAGTGAACGTACATTATCTGTAATTAATAAATTATGGATTTGAGATTTTCTGGGAATATGAGTTTAAGTATGTATATATGTGTGTGTGAATGTGGTTTAAATTAATTAAGCAAACTAAGTAACAAGTGGTGGTCAAGGTTTAATTTTTTTAAATTTAATTCGTTCAACATAAGGCAGCTTTTGTAACCTTGTGACATTTTCATTGTTTTAATTTATTAAAAGACTATATGCATGGTGTGGACTGTGGATGCAGCTTTTCATATATACTATTGGTTTATATGCAGTAAAGTTTATTTATAAATTAAAACTGAGTTTAAAGATAGACGGTTAGATGGGAACATTATGTGCGAAACCAATAAAAATAAATAGAAAAAAAAGGAGCGACGTCATTTGAATTAATGAGGTTGCCTTCCAAGAAATATCTGCCTTCATTTCCAAGTAAATTATCAAGGGATAAGGGTCAATTTAGCCCTCCGACTATTGTCACAGGAACAGTTTAGCCCCTGCATGACTATTTGGCTCAATTAAGCCCTTTTACTATTTAATTTGGTTCAATTTAAACCTTCATCTTAAAAAATTACTGTTTTACCCTGATTAGGAGAGAAAATATATTTGCTTTATGATTTTATCTTTATTTCTTAATTGTTTATAATTTTGTATATTAATTTAGTTTTTTTATTTATACTTTTGATTTATCTAAATAATAAAGTAATAATTGAAATAATAAAATAAATATATTATTAATTAATTAAAAACACAAAATAATAAATTTATCAATTAATAAATAAATTTGGTATATAAAATAAAAATATTCATATTATTTTTAGCTAAAAATATGAGTTATTATTGTCAAACATATTTTATTTAATACTCCAACAACATTTAGTTAAAACATTTATTATCATGTACTATAAATTTATTTGAGTGGAAATCTTAAATAGTCATTCTCCTTATATAAAAACCTTAAATGACCACTTTTATGTACATATTCAAGGAATGACCATTTTCTTAAAATACCCTTACTTTTAAATATAAATCTCATATGTTACTAACCAGTTAAATAAAAAACAAATTTCTTCATTTTTCTAAAATGTGTATGTATTTTTTTTTTTTGCATTTAATAAAATTTAATCAAATACATGAAATGAATTCACAAATTAGGCGTAAATAGTCTTAAGCAATTTTTAAGTCTTTATTTACATATTTTATATTTATTTTTAAAATGATTATAAAAATAAATTTAAAGAAAATAATGATTCAACGATTAAAATAAATTTTAACAAAAGAAATCACAAATATTATATATTGATGTCCCAAAAATTTATTAGCAAAATAATTTTTAAAATTTTATTAACGATTATTTCATTTATTTATAGAATAAGTGTTGCACATGAAAAATGAGACTAAATTAAGAAAATTTTTAAAAGTGTAAATCATTAATAAAGCAAACAAACGAATTGCAAACGAAGCAGCAAAGACAAATTATTTATTTTTTTCATTATACTTTGTGCAAAAATAAATCAATAAAATTTATGTAAAATGAAATCACATATTTTTCACAAATTCGTAATAATAAATTCAATTATCCCACTTCAATCTCGAATTATATTATTTTAATTTTTAATCAGTTTTTTTTATAAATATAATTTTAAAAGTGAAAAGGCAATAATTAATGAAATATATTTTTCTACAACTAATCGGGTAATAATAAGATATGAAAAATTAAAAATTAGTAAAATTCAAAAACATTCTAAATATTAGATCAATGGTAGGGACAATTCTAACAGTTTATATGATTTTGGCTATTTCTTGAATGAAACTATAATAGTGGCTATTTAAGGTTTTCAAATAACAATTTTGGCTATTTTCAAACATTTCCTCAATTTATTTTATTCAAATACTCCAACAATTTATATTTTAAATTCTATTTTCAAAACTAATACTATAGCACAACAAATTAGGAGAATAATTTAATTTATCATAATGGAATTTTAATTTATTATTTATTCGCCTTATATATTAGTAATAAAAAAACAATAAATAAAACAACTCAAATGCCATGATGAATTTTTTAATACATATCTTTGAACTCATATTTTTAGCTAAAACTATAGATAATTATTATTTTTAGTTAATATACCAGATTAATATACTAATAGATGTATTTATTATTTATTTAATAATTATATTTACTTACACAATTAAAAGTATAAATAAAAAATAACTAATTTAATATACAAAATACTAAACAATTGAGAAATTAAAATAAAATCATAACACAAATATATTTTTAAAATATAAATTGTTGGAGTATTCGAATAAAATAAATTTACAGTACATGATAATAAATGTTTTAACTAAATTTTGTTGGAGTATTAAAATAAAATATGTTTGACAATAATAACTCATATTTTTAGCTAAAAATTATATGGATATTTTCATTTTATAAACCAAATTTATTTATTAATAGATAAATTTATTATTTTGTGTTTTTTAATTAATTAATAATAAATTTATTTTATTATCTCAGTTATTACTTTATTATTTAGATAAATCAAAAGTATAAATAAAAACTAAATTAATATACAAAATAATAAACAATTGAGAAATAAAGATAAAATCATAAAGCAAATATATTTTCTCTCCTAATCGGGGTAAAACAGTAATTTTTTAAGATGAAGGGTTAAATTGAACCAAATTAAATAGTAAAAGGGCTTAATTGAGCCAAATAGTCATGCAGGGGCTAAACTGTTCCTGTAACAATAGTCGGAGGGCTAAATTGACCCTTATCCCAATTATCAATATATAAATGAAAACGTGTTTCTATATCTACACCAACGCTTCACGCTAAAGCGTCACTAAATATCATGATGGAATATGCATAATTCATATATCTACGTTAGAATTAATTAAGTCGACGATGATTTTCGGATCTCCTATTATATTTGTACGACGTGCTCTGTTACAAATGATTGAACTGAGTTTTATTAGTAGTATTTCAATGCTCACAAACTTAATTAAATTTTAATCATGTGTAAACAACTTTTTTTTTTAGATTTACATTTATTTTAATTAATATTTATTATATTCTGATTTGTTATCGTGTTTTAGTCAACTAAGTTAGGAAATAATACTATATTTCTTTCTTTCTTGTTATTGTTTTGGTGTGTCAAATCAATATCAACTTAGAGCGATTAATTTTAATTTGTTCATACTTGTCAATCCTGTTAGAATAGTTGTCTAATTGTAATAGTGCTGGTTAAGGCAAACTGGGTTAACACCAGTTTGAACTGCGCAAGGAAGTTGGAAGAAATTAACAACCAATTTAGAGTAACTAGCTACCAGCTTGGGAAACTCATATTCAGAGAATTGACTGACGTCTCCAGCACGAACGACACCATTATACGAGCCTAACTCGCGCACAGAAACAAAGAAGACAAGTCAGAGGAATTCTTTTCAAGTCAGACTTTAAGAATGAAGATTCCTTAAAGTGTGAAGATCTCAACAAGTTGCGATTCCTCGGACTGGCAGAGTCATTCTGACACAAAGCTGCTAAGCCAACACACAGTGTCATTAAAGTAGGAGCAGGTGCAGAACATTTGGAAAACAACCTGTCCACTGCAAAAAAAAAAAAGAGGGACTCCGGATTGGACACATCCAAAATGTCACACAACAACTCTCATTTGAAATCTCTCGCACCTCGCCTATAAATCGACGAAGTGCCCCAAAAGAGACACACTGAAACTATGAAAAAGCAAAGAAACTCTACTAAACTTCAAACTCAAAGCTTTCTAAAGTTCTAGGCTATAATCTAGCTTATCATGTGGCTTCGTTGGACACGATACTCGTTGATCTCAAGCTCAAGTTATCATCTTGGTGTTCCTACTTTCTAAGTAAGAACACAACAATCACTTCATATCTCCAATAGTGACTATCACGAACGTTTAGCCACAAGTTCAACAGTTCATGGAAGAACTTTAAAAGTTCCCAAGGACCAGAACGAGGCTGCGTGGTGTGCCCATGCACACTCCAGTTTTAAAGAAGCAGAGGCCTAGATGAGTGAGCTAGTGAACTGGTGGATATTGACATCTACCAGCTAGCGATAGATAGTGAAACCTTGTTGTAATCCAAAGCATAGTGATTTCCAGATGATCAGTCTAAAGAGAGGATGTGAGACTTCTATGTCCAAACTTCTATAAATTCTTGCTCTTTATTGCTTTACTTTTTCATTTGCTTGGATTTTAAAACTCAACACACTGAGTGTTGAAGTATACCTGAACTGACTAAATCTTTCAAACTCGCTTATCACAAAGTTTTATAAACACAAATTGGTTAAGAACTGCCTATTTGTGAAGTGCAAAGTTCGTAAAGTATTTTCATTGTGCAAACTAACTCTGATTTCAGGATCAACAAAAGATTTATTGTTTAATTAAAGCTTCTCTAGTCTTTCACCCAAAAAAAACCCAAAAAAGTATTCATTCATCCTCAAAAGAATCAACACGAGACCATTTTGGTTCTGGTTGTGAGAAAGCATGGTAAGAAAGAAAGATTTTGAGGTGATAATTTTTGTTATAATACAATAATGCGATACGAATCTGCATGATAATAATGTATATTAATTTAGACTTATTGAATATTGATCCTTATTGGATCAATACTTTAAAGACACAAAAATCTCGGATCGAATGCGAATTCGAACGGGAATCTGTTAATCGAACTAAATTCAGATATTTGTTAATAAATTAATAAAAAATATATGTTTTATTTAATTATTTAAATATTATAAATAATGATTTAATTTTAAAATATTAGTTTAGAGCTCCATTTCGAATAATCAAATATCTTATTTCTTATTCATATTTTTTCAAGTTCCATCATATATTTTCAAATTCATATTAAATCATTTTCAATGAATTTTTATCAGGTTCTTAATGGATTGATTCTTTATCTGATCATTCAGATCTGATATGTGCAAATAGAGAATTGATTTAAACGGATCAGATAAAGATTTCTCAAAATGGGTCGAATATGAATTGTGCGCCTGAATGAATGAATTGATAACAGGTTGACACGATAAGAATCTGCTCCGCACAATTTGCCACCTCTAAAAAGACCATCCTTGATAATCTAACAAGAAAGTTCAACACAAAAGTGTACGAGAATTTAACGAAAGAATATCCAGTGTTGGGAGAAAATTGTATCTCCCATCAAGAGAAGATTCTCAATTTTAAAGTGTATACAACTATGAATATTGGATTTCTTCCTACAGCTAGAAAGAAGAGTGAAATGTAGGAATATTAATATCTCAAACTAATATAATCCTGTGTTTTATTTACCTTTTTACTAATTAATTTATGCTTGTTATCCTGAGTTTTGAAACTTACCAATTTCTAACTAGCAGAATATATTTATAAGTTGCTTAATAATTGTCCAATTATATAATGTTAATTCTTAGTTCAAATCAAATCAATTTATTTCATAAATAAATTCCACTAAAAACCAACATTTATTATATCTTTGACTTTCTTGCTGCCTTTCTGAATTTGTATTGGTTTGACTAAATCATTACTCTCTATAATCTCTATACACCCGAAATTAAAACATCTATAAACGTAAGGCATAAAAGAAATTCGGACATTTCATATTTGTGGATCAACATTCAAAATGAATAAAAAAAAATTTTGAGAAACCAAAATGAATAAAATTAATCCTCATAATCAGTTACACAATTGCAAAAAATAAAAATATTTATAAAAAAAAAATCAAAAATCACTTGCATTTCAAATCCTCCACCTGCCTGGTGCCCAAATTGATACTCCAATCACAACTCATCTCACCAGATTTCTTCTTCTTCAAAAGCTTCATCAAATGCACCTTCCCCTCCAACTTCGCCTCGCTGCTCAGCCTCATAACCCCAGAATTTACATCATTCAACAACTGATTACCATGACTCCCCGTCAGCCTGCCTGTTCCCACCTCCACAGACACCTCAATCTTCTTAGTTTTCCGGGCCCTGGCGCGCCCCCGGGGAATCGCAGCTTCCCCGACGGGCGAGCCGTTGTACAGTATGACAAGCGTGGAGTTGTCATACTTGAAGTGGCCGAAGTTGGTGTTCTTGATGGTGAGTTGAGTGAGCAGCCTCACGTTGATGGCGGTGGCGTTGCTGGTGCTGAAGCTCTCGACCACGACGGCGTTGAACCTCACCTTGGGGCTCTTGATCTTCATCACGGTGAGGGCGAAGAGTGTAATCACGGCGGTCTGGAACACCACGAATGCTGCTACATATGCTAAGCATTTCTTGCGGCTTCTCCTTCCTTCTCCCATTTGATATTTTTGTATATATTTGGTTTTTTTATGAATGCAATTTCTTGTGTGAGTTTGATGAGACAATGGTTCGTTTTGGTACATATTTATGGATGGATACAATGAAAGAATTCGATTTTTTTATATATAAAAAAAAAACGTGGGAGTTTAAGGAAGTTTCCTAGAACTATTATTGTATTGTATGGTTAATATAAACAGAGGAATAATTTTACATAAGGAAGGTCTCAGGTTAGTCACGCCTAAATGATTTTGGCAGGTTTTATCCATTAACTCAAGTCAAACTCATTTAATATATCCTAATTGGGGATTAATAACCCCTATTTGAAATGAGTGAACTCATTTAGATATAAATATAACCCTTCTAAACCGTTTAGCGTACCTAACGCAAGTTTTTGTCTCGATATGCTTGCCTTCTTGTCAAGATTATAAACTATATAATTAATATATGTTATAACTTATAAATGAAAACGTGGCGTTCTTCTCGAGACATTTTATTATTATGGAGATTTGGATTGTAAAGATTTCATGCATGTGAATTAAGAATGAATTTTCAATATATAATTCATTCTTTATTATTATTATTATTATTATTATTATTATTATTATTATTGAGGTTGCTAAAGTATTTAGTAGTATTAGTTTATAGAAGTTAACTATATAACGTGTGTAGGGGTGGGAAAAAATACCGAAATGTCGAAATACCGTGCATATCGTATCGAAAAAATATCGAAAATATCGAAATCTTGATATACCGTTGTAAACGGTACGGTATCATACCGTACCGAAGATTAACGGTACGATAACGGTATGAGATTCTAGATATCGGGGTATACCGTCTATATACCGTACCAAAAATATAATAATAATCATAATTTATTTTATATTTTAAATAAATATTAAAATATTAATAGTAGTCTTAAATTATCAATGAAAATAATTTATTAGATCTATAAAATTTTTAAAAACTCACTTAATTCTAAGACACATTCCACATTCCACATTCCACACTTAAAAAATACTAACCCTAAATCCACATTCCACATTCCACACCCATTCCCAATTTCCCAACCCTCCTGCGGCGCCCCCCTCCCCCACGTCTGCAACCTCCGGCTCCGCACCGGCCGACGCCCCCCCCCCCACGGCTCCACCTCCGGCTCCCACAGCGGCAGACGGTCCGATTGCTCTCGCTCGCTCTCCCTCTCCCTCGCTCTCGCTCCCACTCTTTGTCTCTGACTGCCCTCGCTCTCTGCGACTGCTCTCGCTCTCGCTCTCCCTCGCTTTTGCTCTCACTCTCTGTCTCGCACCAGCAAAACAGCCGACTGCTGCTCGGCTACTGTCTGCTATTGCTCACCGGCAAATGGCATGCTCGCTGCTCGAGCGCCAGACTGCCCACTGCCGTGCTCACCGTCTGCTCGACTGTCTGCTCTCGCTCGCTGCTCGCACCGGAACGGCGTGCTCGCTCTCTCGCTCAAGCGTCCCAAAACCCTCGAACAGGTAAACTTTTGCTAGATTCCTCAATTCTCTATTCAAATCGTTTCTAAAACATTTTATTTTATTTTCTTTGTAATAGATATGCAAGGTGTGTTTCTATGCAGTTTTTGAAAATGAGATCCACAGAGTTATAGTAGATAATCAACTTTTTAAGCGGGGCGAACACGTAACAATTGGAGCTTCTGGAGGAAAAGGTGTAGAAAAATCGTGTCTTTTTATTATATTACTTTGTTTGATTTTTTTTTTCCTGTTTTTGTTTTGTTGGCTTTTTGGTATTTTGTTGAGCATAATAAGTGAAATTGCATGACTACTTGTGGTTTTTAGGATTTAAATTGAATAGGTAGTTCTGTGATCTTGGTTTCTAAAAGAAAATACATTGTAAGTGGTTTTAATGGGTTTGTGTTGTGGCAGATTCCACCGTGCTTGCGTATGTTATGTCTGAATTGAATCGTAGACACAACTATGGCCTCGATCTTTTCCAGCTTTCAGTTGATGAAGGCATCACTGGTTATAGGGATGATTCACTTGAAACTGTTAAAAGGAACGAAATTCAGGTATTGTATATTGACCAAGCTTTGCTTTCTAGTTTTTTTGCACGAATGTCTGGACATGGGAGCTTAAGCAGTTTCTGCAAAACCTTATTATTATTGTTTATTGATTATTGGCTTATATACACTTTCAGTACGGACTTCCTCTTAAAGTAGTCTCATATAAGGACTTGTATGGGTGGACAATGGATGAGATTGTCAAGCTAATAGGTCTAAAGAACAACTGCACATTTTGTGGCATTTTTCGTCGCCAGGTATTAAAACTCCTTCTGTTACCTCATAAGTAACATGCTCTTTTAGCATTTAAACTTGTTTCTTTCTCACAACAAGAGTGATGAGATTTAAGATAATGAAAAGAAGAACATTACTTAGTTTTTAATTATGCAGCTTTCATTGAGTTTGTATATTATTTTCAGGATGGAATCAGAGGCTTCACATTCGATGCCACATACCAATGAATCTGAAACACTAAACACAGATGACATTGAAATAAGTGATCAAATTGTATGATAATTTCTAATATTTCTTTTGTAGATGGGAGTGTTTCTCAAATATTTTCTCCATCTCCACTTTACTATGTGATATAAAAGTAGGATTATATTTGTTTGTAGTTATTTCATTTATATGTTTATAAGTTTTAATTAGATTATCTAATACATTTTGCAGGTTTACGAAGATGTTGGAGTTTATGAAGATGTTGGATTTTTAATATTAAGACTTGTATCTTATTATGTTTGGACACTGAAGACTTGTATTTTATTATGTGTTTTTATTAGTATTTGCTAAGACTGGTTTAATGGGTGTGGATTATGTATATTATTATGTCACAGGTTTATATATATGAATATTTCGGTACGGTATCGGTACGGTATCGGTATATCATAAATTTTTCGGTACGGTATCGGTATATCGTATATTCTTCGGTACGGTATCGGTATGTCGAAAAGTCGGTACGACAACGGTATGTATTTTTATCATATCGAAATTTCGGTATACCGAAATTTTCGGTACGACATCGATATGAAATTTTTCATACCGTAAATTTCGGTACGGTATACGGTACGATAAAAAAAGTTCGGTATATCGTACCGACCCACCCCTAAACGTGTGTGTCGGTGTGTTGAAAACCATTTTTTATGCAATTGGTTTCGAGAGCTGAGAATTTTTATTTTTTTTTTTGTAATTTGAGCATGAATAGAGTTATATTGGAGAAAAATATTATATATTTAGATCAAACAAATAAATTTTCGGACAAATTAATGAATAAAAATGTGAAATTCATACATATTATTATGTTCCCTTCTTGAGGCACAGTGTAAAAGGGTCTTGTGTGTAATTAAGAGATTATAAATTTGAGGATTTTTTTACTCGTGTGTTTGAATTTAAATAGAAGTGTTTATGTTTTTTTAAAAAAAGGATATTGATCATAAACATGTTGAGTGATAGAAGATAAAATTAAGAATATAATTTTAGATTATAGTAATTGTAACTACCAAAGTAAATGGTCAACTTCTAGAAGGAGACGTGGGTAACGGCTAATTCGGAAAACTTTCACATGATGTGTATCAATAAAGATCTTTTTCTAGATATTTAAATGTGATATCATTAAGGTCAAAATTTATATTTGTGGGGGCATACAAAACTTGCCCCTTCAAAACAGCACAAAAAAGAAAACCATGAAATTCTAGAGATGTGAGAGTATAGAATGTTCCCTCAAAAGAGAGAGAGAGAGAGACTGCTCAGCTAAATCTCTCTCGAGAGAGAGTAGAAACACAAGAAAAATGGAGATTATATATAAACTTTGTTACCCCACATTTCGAGAGAGAGAGTAGAGACACAAGAAAAATGGTGATACTATAGGAATTTTGTTATTCTTCTTTTTAGTAGGAAATGAAAGGGAGTTTAAATCTCAAAACCTATTATTTAAAATATATAACCTAGGATTATCTCTAAAGAGAAATTGACATTTTACATTAAGTTAATCTTAAATAAATAAAAAATAGACTTTTGCCTTACATGTTGTAAGTATTTTAAATTTAAATGAGTATTCAAGAGTTAAGACTGATAAATTTTGTTATGGATCGTTTTTGAGTGAATGAATTCGGGGCTTAAGAAGGAAGAGGAAGATGACAGAACCGAGGGGGAATAATTAAGAAGCTCATAGCTCATTTGATGCAAGACTAAGGGTGTTGTGTATGATGTAAAGCTCACTTTTATAGTACAAATGAGCCTCTATTTATAGTGGCATAGAGAACATATTTTTAAAGATTTAATTAGTTCCTAATTTAGGCCTAATCCTGCATAATTAGTGATTAATTAAAAATTATTCATGTTTGGATGTTGACATAAACTGATTTTGGTCCTTTGGCGTTAGAAGCGGCTTCATGCCCAGCCGAATGGGCTAAATCAGCTAGTGTCTCACCTTCTTGAATTGATTGAAAAGGAATTAGCTCGTCCTAGTTAAAAGAGTCCCTTTGTCTTAGTCAAAGGAGGAATCTCTTCATATTGGTTGAAGGAGGAGTTCATTTGTCCTTACATGTTGATCTCATTTGAATAAAAGAGAAGTTAGTTTCTCCTCGCCCCTTCGGAAATCGAAGGGTTTGCTTAGCTCCCTTCTCTATTGTGGGGGTGCTTGTTGGAAAATCACAGTCTCAAATAGCTCTTAATGCAATAAAACATAACCACAGAGATAGTACAACGAAGGGAAATCATATACTGGATATAGTTTTTGAAACTTTTGTTTGGGTAAATCAATTCAAAAAGGGTTTTGAGTTTTTCAAAGCAAGGAAATTAAAGGGATAAAAACAAATATTAAAAAGCACAGATTCCAGGGAAATCTACCAAACTGATCAACATGCAAGAAACAAATATTCAAACTCATAAAAGATATTTTTGGTGAAAAATCTGTTAATGTGGAATTAATTCCTTGGTCGGGCAATTAAATCCTAAATTACTAACTAGTGGTTATCTCCTCTCGGTCTCAAACAAACAAAGTTAATCAATTTCATAAAAATCCAGATTAATCCTACAATTGAAATCTTCTTGGTCGGACAGATAATCAAAAGTATTAAACTCTTATTTCCTATTATCGATTTTCACCTCTCGGTCCTTCAATCAATAACTAAAACCTATTCCAATTTTCATCTCTCGATCCTTCAATTGAAAATAGATTTGAAATAAAATCAAAGAGTTTAAACCAAGGGTTTGAATAATTAAATCTGAACAAGCATCACAGATGGAGAAACCCTAGAACCTGTTTAGGGTTCTAGCCTAACATATTGAAAATAGACATTGCAGGGGAAAATAAAGATTGCATTAAAAAGTAAAGGTTCAACAAAAACTAAAGAGGAATTCTAAAGCAAACATAAAATAAAGGAGTAAAAACTGTAAAGGGGCAAAGGAACTCTGAATTCTGAGCTAATTATGAGTTTATATAGAAGTAGGGTTGAGGTCCTGGATGTATATCTTCAGAAGGTATGATTTATTGCTTCCATATTGATGTATATCTTGTTCCCCAAGCAATTCTCGCCCAAAATATGTGAAAATCTCGCCAAATGTCGCCTAAACAGTCTGTCTCGGCCGAGATGGCTCTTGACCCGATTCCAGTTGCATTGGAAAGCTAACTCAAAGATCTTTCAAATGCCATGCTTCATTAGCTCAGTTTCCAACGGTGGAAGAAGTAGTAACTGTTTCTTTGAACATCTGCTGCTTTCGGTACGGGTTCTCCATTGGATTTGGCCTAAAACCTGTAAAATCTCACCATGGCAAGCGTAATACCCTCTAATATATACTCATGCTCAGTTTATTCAAGAAACAAGTTAAAATGCATAAAAGAAAGGGAAAACAAAGCGATAAGTGAGTAGAAAAACGAGCTTATCAAACCCCCCAAACTTAAACACTTGATTGTCCTCAATCAACAAAAGAAAGAATCAAAAGTTCAAGCAGAAGAGTAGTGCAATGCCTCACAAGATTCATCACATTCAAACTCGAAAATCCACAAGACATCAACACTTTTGAAAGAATCAGAAAATCTATAAACTGTGGAAGACTCACATGGGAAGTGTTTCGCTCATTCACTCAAGTGTTTAGGATAATTATGAGATCACACACAAGTCATGCAAATCAAGTTCTACCATAGGCTTGCAAATAATCTCAATCTCCACTGCAAATATGTGCACACAAGTCTAAGATCAAAAAGGACTTTATTCAAGGTTGTAATGTAGGCTTTTGTGAAGGGTAGGGAAATATTTGGCCAAGTGACTAAAATCAACCAGGGAATCCTCAATCAATCAAACCACTATCTATTGATATCTACCCAACTCCTTAGATCTTCAATACAAACCATGGCTCTTTTATTTCTTCTTTTTTTTTTCACACATATCCTTTAATGCTCTTAAACAATTTTGAATATTCATTTAAGCTTATAAGGATTAACAACACAACAACTATTTATTTTCTTTTTCTTCTTTTTCTAGAGCCCAACCTTTTCTTTTGCTTTCACCCTTATAATAATATCTTATCCTTCTCAAACAAATCACAACCCACTCTCATAGACAAGAGTTGATTCCCCTATTTATTTCCAACTCATAGACAAAGAAAGAAAATATAATAGGCTCAAAAGGGCTGACTAGGGATAACATTTAATTAGGACAGTGTATGGGAAAAATAGGCTAAACAAAGATGGCCTAAAATCACTTCCTAAACCTGTGCACACTAGCAGTCTTGAAAAAGATACAAAGCAAGTTCTAGAGAAACTCAAAATTGCAGACACACTCACAATCGAATTTCAGGCTAAAAAACTCACACTTAGGACAATTTTTCTTCCACAGTAAACATCAAATCATCATCTATCTCATGCCAACGCAAGTATCACAACAAGAAATCATGCGGTATTCACATTCATAGGCATACTCAACCACTATCACAATCAACGCAAACTAAAGTCAATCAATTCAGATCTTGCATTCTTGTCCTAGGGTTATCATGCTCAAATTCCCACAATCTCGCATTTTATTCAAAAATGTATTCATGCAAAAATTTAAATAAAGCAATTAAAAGATAGAAAAGAGTTTCAAAACCCTTAAATCTTCATCCCCCCCAAACTTATTCGAAAATCAGAGAGAATAAGTTTGAAGGTCAGACGCAGAGTTCGAAACTGTACCTGATCGTTGGCCTCAGACACCAACTTTTTATCCTCCATCTTCAGACTCAGACCGACGTGGATTTTGGTTGCTCGCACTCCTATCTCGGCAGTGGCGGACTTCATCTCGGCCGAGATGGAGCCTTCTGGCGACCTTATCGGTCGAAGTGTTCCGCATCTCGGTCCTCTGTCTCGGCTGTGGTGGCTTCTGTCTCGGCCGTGGCGGCCTCTGTCTCAAGCGAGACAGACTTCGATTTTTTTTTTGATAGGAAAACAAACGTGAAGTGACAGTAAAAAAATCGTAAATTATAAAACAAGGGAAAAATCGAAAACACAATGGGTTACCTCCCATTCAGTGCCTTATTTACCGTCGTGGCTCGACTCAGCTTCCAGCTCACCAAGGCGGTCGAGTCCAGATTCGTCGACCCCTTGAATCTATCATGAAGACTTTCCGGTTTTGAATGACGGTGGTGCACTCGGAAAGAGGCAGCTTAATTGCCGATTTCACTGACTCGTTTCCTTGTTCCCACCGGATGGCTTCTTCTTCTTCCTCCGGTGTCTCGTCCTCTTCTTCCTCTTCTTCAGCAGTAGTGATCCGGTTGCACTCTCCTTTCCTCTTGTTCTTGTCTATGCAGAAGGTTATAGACTCTTCATTTCCTCTCAGTGTGATCTCTCCCTTCTTGCAGTCGATCAGGACACCAGCTGTGTCGAGGAACTCTCTTCCCAGGATCATCGGGGTGTTGGCATCTTCCTTCATCTCATTGATGATGAAATCTGCAGGGAAGATTAAATGGCCAACACGTATAAGGACATCTTCTACAATACCTTTAGGCTTGGACACAGATCGGTCCGCCATCGGCACATAGGAGTCTTCGATATCGATGTTCTCCCCGGAGTCATGCCCAGACCCTTCTTGCTCGGACATCTCCTCTAGATCGAGGTCCGTGACGGGTGGCTCGCATTCGGCCCGCTCTCCTTCGGAGCCCGAGGAAATAACTTCGTGCTCAGAAGAATTCTTAATGCTAGCCTTGGTCGAACCCGAGGAGGACGAAGGCTCCATAATTATCTCGACTGAAACCATTTTCACCTAATGACTGGAAATACACCAAAGACATGAAAACACGAAGATTGGCGAAAAGAACGGAGGCCCCCCGGAATGAAAGAAAAGTAGAAATTACGCACGCGTCCAAACGAAAGAAAAAAGACCTCGCGACTCAAAAATGAGCCCAAAATAGAATAGCAACACATAATCACTTCAATTGACCCAGGCAAGAACAGAGAGCGCGCGCGGCTTGCACGGAGGTGGCCGGCGGCTCTGCAAGTCACGGCAGCAAGCAGTATGCGAGGGTGGCGGCGGCGGCGCGCAGCAGATCTGTGCTGCGCGCGGCTGGGCCGTTTTTTCACCGGCGTTCGCGTGCCCATCTCCTTCTCTGTCGTTGCTCACGGCAATGATAGTGGTGGTATCGGACGGTGGCCGCGCGTAGGAGGCGCGCGGCAACTCGCGGTGGAAGCAGTAGCAGCATGTCGCATTAAAACGACTACAACAGGTCCAAGCGCGGCTGGCCACGGCCGGCGTCACTCTTCCGGCCGGTGAGGTTGTACGAGGGTGGTGGCTAGCGTGGGCGGTATGGCTGCGGAGGCCAGAGGCGGCGGCGGCTAGCTGGCTGCAAGGTGGCGGCTGGGTGGGAAATTAGGGTTTCCCAGCCCAGGCCGTGGCTCAGGCCCGTCAGCTCGGAGGCGGCCCCCAAGTCTAAAATTAAGGTTTGGTTTCCAATTTTGGGCCTGAAACCCTAATTGAAGCTCAATTGTTGTTGATGCAAGTCCAAGTCAGATTTCAAGTCCAATGGAGGCCCAGTTTGAAGATTTGTACTGAAAATAAATCTTGTAATAGATTATATTAAATTATTTTTCAGTTGTAATCGCATCTGAGGAGCCACGAGAAATTTTATTTGTTTATTTAGTTATTTCTCGTACTGATGTGATTTGTTATGTGCGCACTAGTAAATAATAGGAAAGCATGTTTATTTGCTTTAATTGTTTACTGTTTAAGCATGTTGTAATTTTTAAATTATCAAACATACTTTATGTGATTTATTTTATGTTTTAAATTGTGTCTATAAATTCCAATTCATATTAATTTATGATGGAATTTTAGATATGACATTTATTGCAACATAAAATAATGTGTGCGCATGAAACCTTTAGAATTAAAATACTAAGCTGGATTTTGTTTCTTCTCAAACTAAAATCATTAGACCTCCACAAATACGACCTCTCACTGGAAGTGAGGCATCTTGAAGCGTAAACGTCTACTCAAGTAGCTTGCGTTAGAGGTCCCTCACCAGTTCTAGTGCAATGAGGTTTCTAAATAAAACATTTAGTTTGAGATGAGAAGTGGGAGCCTCTGAGCAAACGTCTACTCAAGTAGCTTGCATTGAGACAACTTTCACTAGTCGCTAAGATTAAACTAAATGAGATAACAAAGGATGTGAGAGGCATGCGGCATGGGTCCAGTACGTATGCTAAATTGCTCTAAACGTCCGGAGTTAGGCTTGTGGTTATTTTTGGCTTAGATGTTGCCTGGAGTATAACTCATGAATGATATCCCTGCTCCGGATAGGTGAACATGGTCTTAAGATCTCCAATATTAATTTCTTTTGCTAAAGATACCTGGCATGTTAAGAAATCAAAGGACCTATTTTGGTCTGGTTGAGCGTTTGCCGTAAACGTCTACTCAAGTAGCTTGCGGTAAATTAGCTTGGGCAATTGGAGGAAGAAAATTGCATTGTTTTATCTAAAGGTTCTATGCATATTTGTTTCAATTGTTCGTAGTATGTGCTTACTTTAATTTTGCTTATTTGTTTTCAGATATGTCTATGAACAATGTCATTAATATCCTCGCTCAAAATCCTCTCAATGGTCCGAATTTCCTTGAATGGAAACGTAATTTAGATTATATCCTTGTTGCGGAAGAACACAAGTTTGTCATTACTGATCCTTGTCCGCCAGTCCCAGCTGTTGACGCTACTACCGAGCGGCAGCAGTCTTACGATAAGTGGATCAAGTCTAATAATGTAGTGAAATGCTACATGATGACCACTATGAGTAAGGTACTGCAGCTGCAGCATCAACATTATGATAAGGCCTGTGAGATTATGGATAATCTAACAGCGACTTATGGGAAGACAGACAGAACTGTCAAATTCAATCTCATGAGGGAGATTGTGAGTAAGAAAATGTCTAAAGGCAGTTCAGTGAGAGAGCACGTGGTTGCCATGACTCACCTCATGGATGAACTAATGTTGCATGCTGGTGGTATTGACGCGGAAGCCCAAGTCAATATCATACTAAACTCTCTTCCCAAGTCCTTTGAAAACTTCAGGTTGAATGCTGTGATGAACAAGAAGGAGTATACTCTTAATGAGTTACTCAGTAACTTGATGGCAGCACAATCCCTGATGGAACCCGAGAAAGCAGTTTTGTTTTCTTCCGGTAGCCGGTCTGCTGCTCCTAAATGAGAAAAACCTAAGAGAACGACTAGGAATAAGAACAAGAAAACTGTTGGTGGGAACAATGGAGTTTATGCTCCAAAGAAAAAGGCTGGGAAAGTTAAAGGAAAGGACAAGTGTTACCGCTGTGGCAAGCTAGGACACTGGAAAGCAAATTATCCAGGTGTTAACACCAATGGACGAGGTACGTCATCATTTACATGTTTAGTATCAGTTACTGTGAGTACTAATCATGTTTTGGTTGCGCTATGCAGAGAATCAAGCTGATGATAATGCTTGAGGATGACGGGACTACCAACTCCAAGGAAGATGTTGGAGGTTGTTCTCAAGCTGTTGAAGTTATTTGCTTTAAGTTTATGTTAAAACTCTATTTCTGAAGAGATGTTGTTTTGTTTTGAGAAACAATATTTTTCATCTATTGTTATGGATTATCAGTTATTCGATAGAGTTTTTCTATCATGATGAATAACAGTGTTTTCTATTATGGATGTTTATCTCTTCACTACTTGATTACATAAACTATCAGTGTTCTAATGTATAATTCGAAAGAATCTCTATAGAGATAGGTTACACCAGTCTAAGTAGTTTTAAGTAATTCATGGAATTATGGATTCAATCTAGGTATTCCTAAGAATGGTACTTATGACAACTACTTAGAGGTATAAGATGGTAACCAGGCCTTTTAATAGGCGATTGTATCTCTATAGGTTATTTTGTGTTTGCTTTGGTTTGCTGGTTTGAGTCTACTTCCGCAGTTGCCTTAACAGGCATTGATACTATAATCATTTAAGATTTGGATATGTTTGTCTAGTTCACTACAAGTCTTAGTCTCTTGCTTTAATCAAGAGCATTCAAGACTAATGTAGAGAATAAGTTATACAAGACCGTAAAAACATTATGGTTTATTCATAATGGTGTATCTTAAGTGATGCGTTTTTTTACAGTATCTAGCAGAGCAAAGGGATTGCATCCCAGTTAACTACACATGTTATCTCTCGATTGGGATAGTGTAGGTTAAAACGAAATAAGATTCTTTAAAAGTTTATAAGTTATGCCAGTTTTGCCAAATTTTTGTTTTGGGAACAGCGCCAAAAGCAGTTGTATGTTTGCTTAATCTAGTGTCTTCTAAATCAGTTCCAAATACCCTAGCAGACCTTGACTCTGTCAAAAGGGCAATGATGGGTAATTCGGCTGTTAAGCTGATATAGGAAACTAATTGGTTGGAAGAAAGGTTTAAGCTAGTACTGCTTTGTGGGTTATTCCAGGTAAATGAAAAAGATGGTTGCTTTGTGTATCCTAGACACAAGCAAGTTGTATAGGATGAAACCATGAATCCAAATGTGAGATTGTTCTCTAACGTCTTAGAGAAGACAATTCAAATCCATTGGGAAATACCTCGTGGCATATTGAGCATACCTTGGAAGGTATGGTACCAATTGCACGGTCACCTGTTTAAGGTGGTAAACCACAAATTAATGCACCATTAATTGATAACGTAAAAGGAGCATCGTTGCAGTGGGAGGTTGCCTTAACAGGCTTAATGGTACTAGTTCGTGGAAACAGTCTCTGGACTTGTTCCCAGCTTAACGAACAACATCGTACTTATCCCTTAAAAGCGCAACGAAGTTGTTAAGACAAACGATGCAGTTTAATGACGTCAAGTCATGAATTCAGAAATGAATCAGTAAAGGTTATGGTTGTATATCAGGATCAGTGATTCCCAAATAACTCTCCAGCTATAGGCAACTGATTGATATACAAGAAAAAATGCTCGAATGGTAACCTAGTATATTCGAGAGTCTAGGTTAGTGAGTAAGGTATGTTTCACAACAAGACTTTCTCACTGGTTGCGACTATTAAACCCATTCGAATTCTTTTAACCATAACAGCACATATGAATCTAAATATCTGGAAGATAGATGACGACGACATCTGTATGCAACAACCAGATAAGTTATGTGCAGTAAAGTGAAAAGCATCATGTCTGGAAGCCAAGGTAGTTCAAGTATGAACTTAAAGGAGCTTCAAGGTCATGAAACAGACATTTCGATATTGTCTATCGACAATGAGAGTTTCATGTACCAGTTATGTGCCAGCGGAAGCGTGGTTTTTCCTTGCACATTATGTAGATGGTATTTTCACATTCGGAAACGGAGTGGAGATATTATCAGGCATAAAGAGATTGTTATCCGAATAGTTTCAGAAGTAGGACTTATGAGATTTTGGAACATCTTTTAATTAAGGTCTTGTGTTGTCACAAGAAAAGGATGTTCAGATATCTCAAGTCGCTTAAATTGATTCTGTGGTGAGTCGTTCATAGCAAGAAAGATTGTTATCTTACTATATTGTAAATGAACGAAGTTAGATATCTGTAATGCTATAAACATGTTAAATAGATATCAATTCAACTCAGGACAAGCACATTGGTTTACAAATGTGCCATGTGAGTTGAATGGCATCGGATATCCAGGAGGATCAAAAGGAAAGGAAATCGACCTCTAACTATGTGTTGACCTTGGAGGAGGAGTTATAGGAATCTAACACAGAAGTGTGTTGCAGATTTCGGTATGAAGGCTGAGTTTTTGACAGATTCATTAGCTTCGCAAGAAGCAGTATAACTCCGATGTTATCCTCTAGAGGTGTGTGTTCTAAGTTTGCCTAATAAAATCACATGGAATTGTGATCATGTTGGTGCAATGACAAACTCAAGGGAACCCAAGACTCACAAGGTGGTAGAACACATAGAATGTGTGGTATCACATCATACGACAAATTGTGACAAGAGTAGACGTGAATGCAGTGGGAGTGATTGACATGAAGGTCTAGTGGATATGTTTACACAGTGTCTGTCTCAGAATACTCATGAGCGTTATGCTTATAGTCTGAGTCTAAATGTAAGATCGATCACTAGTTGATCGTAGATGTGTAAATAGGCTAGGACCAGTACAGACACACTTAATACTTTGGTAAAGCAATGGTATTATGCTTAAAGTATAAGTGGGAGATTGTTGGGATTGTATACTGAAAGCATATATGATTAAGTGTTTTGTACATTGGTCTTCATATATGTGTTGCTACAACAATGCTCGCTGTCTGATGAAACAAACATACAACGAACCATAATATCCAATTATCTCGCCTATAGGGATGATCATATGGTGTGTAGGAGATCACAAGGGATCATATGAATCGTTTGACCTAGCGAGATATAAACAGTATCACAGCCGAGACAGTCCCTGAATAGGTTGTCGGTCTAAGCTGTGGCACATCGGTTCATAAGTGGGCTTATCCTAGCTACTTGATGTGTCGGTACATGGTTATGTATTGATGGGATCAACAGTGGGATGTGTCATTCTCATTGACATATGAATGAGCCAGATCCCTAACATACTTCCTA
>JAPKLW010002676.1:59476-71939 GCA_026898455.1 Plectranthus barbatus | reverse complement strand
CACGGTTAACAAATTAACTCATTCAAAGCACGTTTATATATTAAACGACTAAACTTGCAATTAACGATGTACAAATAAATTCGATTAATTTATCGTTCAATTACGTATCCAACTTGATTACATAATTTACAATATTAATAAACATTATTCGAAAGTCATTAAATCTAATTGGTATAATCGATGAGATAATTGAACAAGGTCCATAAATCATGAATAAATCAATAACAATAACCACAATAATAATAATAATAATATAATGAGAATAATAATATAATAATAATATAATGAGAATAATAATATAATAATGATAACAAACTTTTTTTTTTTAAGTTACACGCATATATAACACACAAATATGTACATATGTGTATATATGCGAAAGAGAGAACAGGCCAGCGTGCGTCTATCGTCGGAGCTGCCATCGACATCCTCCGGCGTGTCGATCGATGGCCGGTGCATCGACCCACGCAAGCATGTCAACCGATGCTGTTGGCGTCGATGGATGTTGGTCGTCTGCTCCAGACGACGTGCACAGCTCGCGCAGGTTGCGCGAGCTTCAGCCCCAACCAATTTCCGGCCATTCCAGACCCCAAAACCCACCAAAATGAGCTCATAGACATACTAGGACACTATAGATGCGAAAAGGATAGACAGAAAACAAAAAAAACTTGCCGGAAAAAGCTTGAAGAAAAACAAACCGGAATTAATGGAGATGGGGCGGCGGGTTCTACTTTCCGGCGACAGGGGTGGCGATCCAAGCACACCAAAATATTCCTAAAATCATAAGGAACGTGAATATGAAGTCAAATATATGATCCATCGTCATTTGATACACGTTTCGTGCCGATACCGTAACATTATCGACTTACCTACGGCTGACTTCAGACGGTGATATCTCGCTCGTTACTTGACGAAATGGAGCGATTCCAAGCTCCTTCTGTTCCTTGTAGTTCAGGCTACCTACGTATGGTGATTTATTGGCCGGTGGTTCAATGTGGTGGTCGGAAAATGAGCGTGAACAGGGGGTGTCGGATTGGTGGTGCTGCGGAGTGTGAGCGAAGAGAGAGATAGAATGAAAATGCTGCTGACTCATTTTTCCTTATTTTCAACAACTTCCACCGCCTCAATAAATGTTGATGTGGCAAATTCCTTGCCACCCAAGCTAGCAGTCGACGTGGCAAATTGTTTTGCCAAATATTTTCCCCGGTTCAACTCGCGTGTATTCAACTCCGACAATTTAATTTCGTAGATCTCAAGTCTTACATGCATTGTTCCAAATAAATATGTAAATCCACGAAAATGTTCCAATTAATGAGTCCAACTCATTCATATAATTTTCCAAATTTTTTTTTTGGAGATAATAAATTATCGACAGGAACTTTAAAAGTTCAATAATTTATAAATTATTCCTCGGGCCTCAGAAAATTATTCCGATCATTTCCATCCTTCCATATTTTATTTCCAAGCATTCCCTAGCTCGGTATAAGAAACGGACCTTCCGAGTGCAAGTTATGAATTTAAATGCAATATTATTATTCTCAATAATAATTTGCCGCACTCGTCTTTCTTTTAGAAATTGTGACTTCACGGTCACTTAGGTTTTCTCGAAATGAACTCATTGGTATACTGCATGTTAGAAACTGACCCTTGTTTTACTTCGGGTGTCATTTCTCGTTTCTAAAATAATATAATATAAAGAATAAAATATAACCATTTATTTATTTTTTTAATTAAGCATTTAATTAGCTTAATTAAATCCGGGATATTACACGTAATTGGTCTTATATCACATCTAAAGGGTGTTTGACATTATAACGCACCCCTATATATATATATATATATGATTTTGGATTCATGTATTTTACTGAGTTAATTTAACTTATCCCAATCTATTAATTATTCTTTTCAGGCAATGGTTTGGGCGATGAGAAGTGATGCGCGATGATGGTGGTCAATTGATGGTCAAGTTTTTCATATTTCTTTTAAGCTTCCACAGTTTAGAGTCAAACTACGTTTTTATTTTTTATTTTTCAAGACTATGAACA
Source organism: Plectranthus barbatus (assembly GCA_026898455.1). Classification (NCBI taxonomy): domain Eukaryota; kingdom Viridiplantae; phylum Streptophyta; class Magnoliopsida; order Lamiales; family Lamiaceae; genus Plectranthus; species Plectranthus barbatus. The sequence goes on along the minus strand of JAPKLW010002676.1, from coordinate 69,894 downwards.
TTTCCCTTTTTTTCAATGAAAAGTATGCATGGTTGATCGCAATATTATTTAACTGCGACTTAGCAGAGCTAATAATACAGCGGCAAAGATAAAATTATCGATCCCACAGGGAAAGAAGTAACGAAAAATCTTTAAGTACTAAATCAGGCGTTCTTGAAAATATTGATTAGGAAAATCGAATGAAAAGGTTTTGGTTGTTTTGAAAATCGCAATCTTTGCTATCGAAAAGTAAACAGGAAAATTAAAAAGCTTTTGAAGTCAAATATGAGAAGTACAGATTCCAGGGATATCTACCTATCAAGTATAACATGTATGAACAATAATTATCAATCCACCCTTTATTTCTCACCTGTTTATAGAACTTCTCATAGACAAGATGGACTACAATGCTTCTCTTTAACTCATAGACAAGAAAGAAAAGTAACAGGCTCAAAGGGGCTTAACTAAGGATAAATCATTATAAGGGACAGTGTTTAGGAAATTGGGTTAACAAAGATGGCCTAATATCATCTCCTAAACTTGTGCACACTATGCAGTCTCAACATAGAAAATAGGCAAGTTCTAGAGAAATAAAAACACACATGTGAACCTCACATCAAACAAAATAAAGGCTCAAATTTCTCACACAAGGGTGCAATTTTCTTCTTCCATCGTAAACATCAAATCAAAACCCAATTCTTCATGAAAGTGCAAGTTTCAAAATCTAACCCTTCATGCGGTATTCTACATTCATAGGCTACTTCAATCACAATCCCTATCAATTCAAACAATCTAAAGATCAATTATCAATCGCAAATCTCATTCAAAAAGAGACAATGTTCGAAAAACTCAACTCAAACAGTTTGAAAAATCTATGCAGAATTTTAACTAAAAATTTTCATGCAAAAATTTAAAATACTGAAAGCGAATAAACAAATAAAATATTCCTCCTTTTATCCACATCCCCCCAAACTTATTTCCAACTCTAGAGTGGGAAAAAGTTTGAGAATCAGACAAAGGGGAGGAATATACCTGGCAGTTGATCTCAGACATCAACTTTTTATCCTTGGAGGCTTTGGAACTCGAGCGGCGTGAATTTTGGGCGGCTAGCACTTCGCATCGACCAACGCAGGCCCTCTTTGGTTGACGGAAGCCTTCTTGTCGACTCCTTCCACGGGTCAAAGTATAACACGTCGCCGGGCTCAACTTTGATTGATGTCAGGCTACATCGATCAAGGCGAGTGATCCTCCTCTTTTTTTTTCGTGTCTGCATTCTGCGTCGATCGACGCCCACAATGCGTCGATCGACACCGACCACCCTTTTTTTTTTACTGCAAATCAAAAGCAAGAAATAAAAATAAAATATATAATATATAATATAACTCAATCCAAAAATCCTCAACAGAATTAGTAACAGGCGCTAAATCTATCTATTCCCCGGCAACGGCGCCAAAATATGATCGTTTGGCAACAACATGCCTCGTCGATCGACTAAGGGCCTTCGTCGATCGACGAGGTCTCGAGCACTGGATCCTGATTCCTCTGTTTTTCGACTAGAAACCTGCACGATTCATCAAACACGACATTCCAAGTACAAAATCCAATTCATGCATGAAAACAAGTACAAAAACGATCTAAACACTACACAATCAGTCAAAGAACTATAAGATAAGTTGGTGAAAATCCTAACTTATCAATGGTTCATTCCCTTTTTGTTTATGAAAATTGGGGCGTGTCAGTGTGGTATCAGAGCCAGATTTACGTTTCTGTAGACTTGTGAAATAAAATGAATGCAGGTGTAAAAATGACCATCATCGCCATCTCCCATCATGCCGACAAAGGTAAAAGAGTCAAGAGAATTTTTATGTCAAGTATAGTTATATGCATGATTATTTTATAAATGTCATGTTTTTATGGAGATCATGTTATAAAATGCTATGTTTACTTTTTCACTTATATCCTCGAAATTACATACTTAGATGGCTAGGGGGAGGAACTTAAGAAATCCTGTGGATGAGGCCTCTGATAATGAAGCTACAGAACATAATGACAATGCCCAGTATTGAGATATAGATATGCATGATATCTTCATGCATGATGTTTAGATATAATTAGGGTTTATTATTATCTTTTCATATCTTTTAGATTTTTCCGTATCTTTCTGTACTCTATTTATATGTTTGATCAATGAATGATATTTTCGTGGCAAATATTCAAAACCCTATCATGGTATCAGCCTAATCGATCCAGATTTTTTTTTCCTCCCTCTCCTTTTCTCCCTCGGCGGCGCACCCCTTCCCTCTCTCTCTCGGCGGCGCGCACATTCTCTCCCTCAGCCACGCACAACGTCCCTCTGCCGTCTCATCGCCTTATTCGATCACATGGCGGCCGACTCTGATCATCTACCACTCGCCACACTCGTCCATATGGTTACTATTAAATTGACGTCGGCTAATTTTCTCTTATGGAAGTCTCAAATAGTTTCGCTGCTTACATGTCAAGATCTTCTCAAATATGTTGATGGCTCTTCTCCTGCACCGCCGCCGTCTCTGCCTTCGTCCGGGGGCGCAACCGTGCACAATCCGGCTTATACAAAGTGGCGACAACAAGATCAACGCCTCCTCAGTCTTCTTCTCTCCACACTCTCCAAAGAAGCCATGGCAGAAGTTCTCGGCTGCAATACGGCGCACGAGGTTTGGATCGCACTTGACACCGCCTTCAGCAATAAGTCCAAAACACGCGAACTTCGCCTCAAGGATGAACTCCAACTTCTCAAGCGTGGTACTCGATCAGTTTCTGATTTTGCACGTGACTTTAAATCTCTATGTGATCAGCTGGCAGCCATTGGACGTCCTGTTGACGATACAGATAAAGCACACTGGTTTCTTCGCGGTTTAGGCCCCGCCTTCTCCGCCTTTTCTACCACGCAGATGGCCCTTACTCACTTACCTACGTTCCGTGATCTTGTTAACAAGGCAGAAAATTTTTCTTTGTTTCAGGATTCTTTGGACTCTTCTTCCTCTGGTTCTCAGGTTGCTTTTTATGGGAAGCAATGGCCAGCAAACTCTGATGACAAAGGCTACAAGGGCGATCAGAACAAATCCGGAGGCAATTCGAAACCCTCTTCGAACAACAGTTTTTTCAACAAAGGGCGCGGTCGCGGCTCAAACAAGCGACCCCCTCGTTGCCAAATATGCCGTCGCGATGGTCATTATGCGACGTTCTGTCCTGACCGGTATGCTCGACAATCCCCATCCACGGCAAATCTTGCTGAAGCTTTCCAAGCAAATTGTTCTATCTCTCCGGCATCTTCTTCAGACTGGTTTATGGATACTAGTGCATCAGCGCATATGAATCCGGATACATCCCTACTGGACTCTTCTCAGCCCTATTCTGGGTCAGATCAAGTGGTAGTTGGTAATGGTGCTGCTCTATCTATTTCTCATATTGGTCGTTCTTCTATTTCTGATTCTATTAATATATTGGATGTTCTGGTTGTTCCGTCATTAACCAAGTATTTATTATCCGTCAGCAAGTTGATATCTGATTATCCGGTTGATGTCTCATTTTCTAATCAGTGCTTTGTTGTTCAGCACCGCCACACCAAGGATATTCTTGCTCGAGGTCGTCGTAGGCATGGCCTCTACATGCTCGACCACATCCAACCGGTATATGTTTCTCAGTTGAAGAACAATAGTTCTCGTGCATCGTTTGAATTATGGCACTACCGCTTAGGGCATGCTGCCTTTGATGTTATTTCTCTTTTATGCAAACAAGGGCATATCTCTGTTTCTTCCTGTTTGCCTAAACCTATTTTATGTTCTCCATGTCAACTTGCGAAAAGTTCTCGTTTACCTTTTCAAATTAATGAAAAACGTTCCTTGCATGTTTTTGATCTCATCCATTGTGATTTATGGGGGCCGGCGCCTGTACCTTCTACTGCTGACTTCAAATATTATGTTATTTTCGTTGATGATTTCAGTCGCTTCACGTGGTTATATCCATTGACAAAGAAATCTGATTTTTATGCTGTTCTGAAAACCTTTACTTTATTTGTTGAAAATCAATTTTCAGCTACTATTAAGCGTTTCCAAAGTGATGGAGGAACTGAATTTACTAATCATGTTGTACAGGCATTCTTTCGAGAAAAAGGGATTCATCACACACGTTCTTGTCCTTACACTCCATCTCAAAATGGACGTGCAGAACGTAAACATCGGCATGTCACAGAAACTGGTCTTGCTCTGCTCTTTCAGTCTCGCCTACCCATGTCTATGTGGGTCGATGCTTTCTGCATGGCGGCTTATATAATTAATCGTCTACCCTCTGGTATTCTCGATGGCCTCTCTCCATTTCAGGTTCTTTTTGGCTGTGCTCCGAATTACAATAATTTTCATCCATTCGGCTGTCGTGTTTACCCCTGTCTTCGTGATTATGCTGCAAATAAGTTCTCTGAGAGGAGTCAACCATGCATATTCATCGGTTATTCTTCACATTACAAAGGTTATCGTTGTCTGGATCCAACCACTTCTAAGATATATACTACTCGGCATGCTCGCTTTGACGAGCTTTATTTTCCTATGACAAATTCTGGATCATCCGCGCCTATCTCTCAACTGGATATATCTAAATTTTTCGAGCCTTCAGCTACTATATCTCCGCCGACATCCTCGCAAAGGCTTCTCCCGGCTTCGCCTACCTCGCCACCCGCACCGGTCTCGAGCCCTTGCTCCTTATGCTCACCTTCTGAGCCTTCGCCTCCTGCTGCGATCGAAGAAATCCAACATGACTCTCCTGTTCCGCAGCCACCACCGCAGCCTGCTGCCGATCCTGCTCAACCACGGCAGCCGCGCCCCATCCCATGATCACTCGGGCTAGGGCAGGCATTTTTAAGCCCCGTCATCTTGCGTACTATGCTAATACGGCCCTTCACCATGCTCTTTTAGCAGCCTCTGAACCTAAAGGTTATAAATCGGCTGTCAAGAATCCTCTCTGGCTCGCAGCTATGAATGAAGAAATGCACGCGCTTCAAAAGAACGGCACTTGGTCTCTTGTTCCGCGACCTCCTGACACTAATATTGTAGGATCGAAGTGGGTTTTCCGTACCAAGTATCGTTCGGATGGCTCGATCGAACGTCATAAAGCTCGACTTGTTGCTCAAGGTTTCTCACAAATTCCAGGCATGGACTTCGATCATACCTTCAGTCCGGTTATTAAAGCAGCAACCGTCCGTATCGTTCTATCCTTAGCCGTTCATCATGGCTGGTCTCTGCATCAACTTGATGTCAAAAATGCGTTTCTTAACGGACATCTCTCAACGCCAGTTTATATGGTACAGCCTCCCGGTTTTATTGATCCACGCTATCCTTCTCATGTCTGTCGACTCTCAAAGGCGTTATATGGCCTCAAACAGGCCCCTCGTGCATGGTTTGAACGGCTAAGCACCTTTCTCACATCCATGGGTTTCTTATGCAGTCAGGCGGATACATCTCTTTTTATTTATTGTCGCCAGTCTATCAGAATTTATCTTCTTGTCTATGTTGATGATATAATTGTCACCGGGAACGCCTCCTCTCATATTTCCGCTTTTATTCGTCGCATGAACTCTGAATTTTCTATAAAAGACATGGGTCGTCTCAGCTACTTTCTCGGCCTTGAAGTCACTTACACTGACGATGGTTTTTTCTTATCCCAAGCCAAATATGCACGCGACATTCTCCTTTGCCATGAATTGCTCGATGCAAAGCCTGTTAGTACACCACTACCCGCTGGCCTTGCACTATCTACTGAAGGAGAACCATTTTCTGACATCACTCGTTTTCGGTCTATTGTTGGAGCACTTCAATATCTAACAATTACCCGTCCGGACATCTCTTTTGCAGTCAATCACGTTAGTCAGTTTCTTCAAGCGCCCACTACTGAACACTTTCAGGCGGTTAAACGCATTCTGCGTTATGTGAAAGGTTCTCTCTCACATGGTCTTCTTTTTTTGCGGCATCCTACTAGCAACTTAGTCGCCTATTCTGATGCAGACTGGGCACGATGCCCGGACTCAAGACGTTCCACCTATGGCTATGCTATTTTCCTGGCTGGAAATTTGGTTTCTTGGAGCTCAAAGAAGCAGCCGACAGTAGCCCGATCTAGCTGTGAATCGGAGTATCGCGCGATGGCAAACACAACAGCTGAAATTCAGTGGATACTTTCTATTCTACGTGAACTTCATGTTACATTACCATCTTCGCCTATTCTACACTGTGATAACAACAGTGCAATCTTCATCTCCCAGAATCCAGTTGCTCACAAGCGTGCCAAACACATCGACATAGATTATCATTTTGTTCGTGAACTTACTCAAGATGGCAAACTCCACACGTCGCACATTCCTTCTGAGCTTCAGATTGCAGATATCTTTACCAAGTCGCTTCCCCGGCCACTGTTTGAAGATTTTCGTCGCAAGCTGCGTATCTCTCAAGTTCTGACACTCACTTGAGGGGGGATATTGAGATATAGATATGCATGATATCTTCATGCATGATGTTTAGATATAATTAGGGTTTATTATTATCTTTTCATATCTTTTAGATTTTTCTGTATCTTTCTGTACTCTATTTATATGTTTGATCAATGAATGATATTTTTGTGGCAAATATTCAAAACCCTATCACCCAGCAACAAAATAATCGTCAAGGCAATGACATGCAAGGCTGTCACGCCCCCATTTGCTTTCTCGGACTTGGGAACACGACGGTTGGAATAATTGGTTAAATGAAGGGGAAAAACAGTTACAATTATCCAAATTCAAAACAAACATACATAATCAAGTACAAGAATGAAGTGTTACGAATCAAAGCAGCTCATAGAAAGACAAGAGTATGGATTTTTGAATCAAAATCAAAATCAACATACTTAAATCAGGAAAGAGTGAGGTGTCAGAGGTTCAATGAAACGGAAAATTACGTAGTGGAGATATGCATATGAAGATGCATATCTCAGGATAGAGCACACCAGATTTATTTCATTCGTTAGTGGGACCCAACGGTCACCACTAATTTCACCTGCTCACACACCTCCACGTTCCTCCTACTGGCTCAACCAGCACATTTTAGAAATAATGTACGGGCTGAGTACTATGTACCCAGTGGACACATTGCCAAATACATGTATACCTTTAAAATTGTCATATCATAATCCAACGATAACACATGGGTTTTACTTTTAAGAAATCTCTCCATGGTTATCAAAATCATTTTATTTCACAATACTGAGCTCAGTTTTATTTCCACGCACACTATCTGTTTTAATGGGTGTGACTAGGAAGCAGGCCTACTTCCATAGTCACGGTGACCAGCCTATTTGATGGAACCTTTCGTCCATCAGGTCTGACACCAAGTGCACTTATCTCAGCTCAATGAGACACGATGCCCAAGGCTTTAGCCGTATTCCCCAGCACAGATTTCACATATACTCTCTAGCCACTTTCCCGGCTTAGAGGACAGATAGGTAATACAAAACAAAAATCATTTCAGATATGACAATTTAATTCAAAACAAAACATGTTTCACATAATTTTCACAAATAGGAGTCATTGTCCGAAATCACATTTTATAATTTGATAGGAAAGCCCACCTGGTGATCTTAAGAATGTAGGTGGTTCCGTGAGTGATTGAAAGTCCATTCTTGGTCAAGTAAATTTCCTTCAAACAAGTACAACAACACATATAATAAGCCTAGTGGTTTTGACACTCTAGACTCATATCTTATCTTCATTAACATAGTCAACTAGGACTCGAAGCTCATATACATGATAATTAGGCTTCAATATTTCGATATAATTAATATATCATCTATTTTAATTCCATGTCTTACTACGCACTAATCATGTCAATTAGGCTCATAATATATATCCAAAATGATGGTATATTATAAATGAAAGTTTTGGGTGTTACCTCTGCAAGATTTCGATTATCATTTTCCCGTGACTATACTTCGAACAACTAGTACCCTCGTGTTCCCATGTACAAGCATAGCAATATTTTCCAACTTTTCCTACACAGAGCGGAACCCTATCAATACACTAGTTAAATCGAAGCTCTCAACAAAAGATACAATATTGCAGAAGGAATTGTCACGAGATAATACCTTATTTGAGCACAATAACAATTTGAAATAAGAAGGGAATTTCTTTTAAATTTAATATTAAATAAATAATGAATTCAGAAAAAAAGGAAAAAGAAAAAACTAAATAAACAAATATATATCTATAAATTATATACATATACGTGTGTACACATATAATATAATATATATATATATATATATATATATATGTGTGTGTGTGTGTGTGTTGCGTGTGTGTACGTGAAAGATGGAAGCAGCAGCTCCGCCGTCTGCAACCTCCGGTTGTGCTCCAGCCACTCCACCATGCCGAACACCAGCACAGTCACCGGACCTCGCGCCTCCGGCCTCCCTTGCCACACTGCCCGCCGGCGGTTAAGGCTGTGTACGCAACAACAACACGCAGCAGCGGCTGATGCTCGTTCGACCATTTTCCGGCCAAAACACACCACCCCAACATCCCTTCCCCGTCTAAACATGATTCTGAACACGATTCCAGGCTCAAAAAATGAATTAAACGATCCAAATATCATATTCAAGCAAGGAGTAAACTCACCACCGTTAATGGCGGTTCACGGTGGATCCGACGATCGGTTAGAGGTGTTGGTACTGGTAAGTTCTAAATTCAACAAGGATCACAAATAACCAGTTAGATGACAGATTCATCAACATTTGGTCGTGATTTAAGTGCGAAAATCGATACCTTAATCCGTCGGGCAATGTTCGTGGTCGAATAAATCACTCGTTTCTTGACGGTTTCACGTGTTCTTGGTCTCTATAGAAAGCCCTTGCAGCGTACTTTAATTGGTCTTTGAAGTGCGCCACCTGAATCTCGCTCGTTTGGTCGGAAAATGCGAAAAATGTAGCAGCTGGGGATGGGGGCTGGTGCGTACGGGGAGAGAGAGTGAAAATACAAAATGTTGTCTTTCATGCCAACTTATCTCTCTTTCTCTCTCAACCATATGATGACAAAAAAAAGTTGGTAAATGATGTGGTAAATAAGGTGCCACACACTACCTTCTCATTTGTCCATTATTTTTGCGGTTTAATTTCTCGTTTATGTAATAAATACTGTTTTTCAACTTTTGCGGATTTATTATTCGACATAGACCGTCTAAATTTAAATATGGACATGCGTATAAATGTTCTAATAATAATCCCTACTTAAGGGCTCGATTTCATAATTTTCCAAAATAGGGATTTTTTGCCCCAAACAACATCACTCAAATGGTGACCAAATATTCCACGGACCTCGGATTCTCAATCCGGTCATTTCTAATAATTCTATAAATTAATATCTAGCAATCCCTAGATCGATTTAAGAAACAAAGCATTTGGATGCATGTTGGAATTAAAACGGATTCAAATAAACACTAGAAACCTTAATTTATTATGCAAATGTTTCTTATGAAAATTTCGTTTGCATGGCCATCTAAGGCTTTCAAAATAATACCCTAAGGCATAATTTCTCATAAAAAGAATATGTATGCAACGACGTGGATCAAATCGAAAGCAATTTACTTTAATTGCACAATAAATCCCCATAAATTATAATTAAGCTTTAATTAGCTTAATTTAAAATTTAGGGATATTACAAAGGCTTTGCACAACAACTGGCACAAGCTCTACGGGAAGTTATGCCTCAGCCCAATCAACAGAATACTAGAGGAGGCAGCAGGATCGTAGGTCAATTTCGAGAGATGAGACCTGTTAAATAATATAGATAGACATACTAGGATATTGAAAGAGATATGATTTGAATTTCTTTTTATTGCTCAATGATTCAAATGATGTACAAGGGACCCTTTAAATAGGGTGAGTGTAACAAAATATGGAAATACAAATTAAGGATTTGATTTGATTCTTGATTGCTAATTTCTCTCCATCATTGATCTTTTCTATTTCCAACACTCCCCCTCAAGTTAAGTATCAGAATTTTCGATTCTTAACTTGCCCAGAATCTCAGTGAAGTTCTTGGAATCCACTGCTTTAGTTAGGATATCAGCGAGCTGATCTTTAGACGAGACAAACGGTAATGCAATGGTGCCGTTTTCAATGTTCTCCTTTATGAAATGCCGATCTACCTCCACATGTTTTGTGCGGTCATGTTGGACTGGATTGCTTGAGATGCTTATAGCTGCTTTGTTGTCACAGAAGAGTCGACATGTTTTTCCAGAAAAAAGTCCCAACTCTTTCATCAGCTTCCTTATCCAGAGTATCTCTGTTACTCCACCTTTGATACCTCTAAATTCAGCTTCAGCACTAGACAAAGCAACGACCTTTTGCTTCTTACTTCTCCAAGAGACGAGGTTTCCTCCAACCAG
>JAPKLW010002676.1:31548-54476 GCA_026898455.1 Plectranthus barbatus | reverse complement strand
AAAAAATGTTCAGTTGTTGGAATCTGAAAGTCTGGAACATTTTGAGAATGTTGATCAAAACAAGAAGTTGACGAACCGAATTACTTCTTCAATGTACGGGTGGCTGCAGAAGTTTGACGGTGATGTTTGCAAGCTTTCGGATTTGCTTAGTGCTATTGACATTGCAGGCAATAATATATCAGGCGAGGCCAATGGTGTTTCTGTTGGTGACAAGAACTCCATGTTTAATAGGTTTTATGGGGCAGAGATTCCCGAGAATGTCGATGTTCGCCCACCTGATGTTGTTAAAACTAAGGGGAGTGGAAGCCGTTATTTGTCTCGCAAGGATAAGGCTGAGAGAATGTTGAAGAAACAAATGAGATTATGCATAAAATACAAGAAATGGCAAACCATGATTCACGAAATTGTGACAACGTTAATGGTGTGGGGGATCAGTAATGTTGTTTAGAATTTTATTGGCATTTATTTCCATGTCTCGTACTTATTTTTGGTTGTTTTTTTATTTTATTTTTTAAAACTATTGTTTTTCCTTTTTAATGATAATGACTTTTAATATAATAGTTTGATTTTTTTGTTACTTTAATTTCAGTACATTTTTCACTTTTGAATGTCGCATCATTTCTATAACAAATTACACCTATGCAATTTTGTATAGTAACTATATGCCAGAATTTTATTATTAGCATTTTTCAATTTACTTTTATGCAATAATGTTGTCTAATTTATGTGCTTTTTTAATTAATAATTTATCCAAAAAAAAAGCATAAGCTTGTAGTTTCGATAATTTCAACTAATAATGTATATATGCAATAAAATAATTAAAAATATGCATAAATAGAATATTTTTCAATATGCCAACTATCAAATCACACATTAAATTAATAACTATTATAAACTAGTAATAAATTGTGTCTTCATGTTAATTGTTTGATATTGTCGCATATACCATCTTATACTTTTTTATTGTATCTTATATAGTATTATTGTTACGTTTATTTTATATTGCTGTTTTAAATTAGTTTTAGTGTTACTTATGTGTTCGTTAATTGCAAGTTTGTAACTTTGTAATTTTAAATCCATTTCTTTTCATTTTGTAAAAGTTATTTTTTAATTCCCGCTTTTGCGTATAGTCAAATTTTATTCACTCTAACAACAATAAACTCAATAACAAGTATAACAATGATAATATTGCGAATATAGTACGTACTTACTTTAAATTAAACTGCATTCAAATATTAAAAGTAAACACCATTCTAAATAATATATAGTTCAAGCATCTAACAAAACGATACGTGTCCCAAAGTACGTAGATAATATACTGAGTTTTAAACTAACGCCATTCACAAAAAACAGTTTCAAATTAAGTTTATGACCTATCCCTTGAACTTTTCTAGGTATTCGTCCATGTCAAATTCTCTTGCCTTGCAATTCTTGCGGAAAAACCTTCCAGCTATTTCAGCAACTTTTTCACATATTTTGTTACAGTCCGCACCCAGAAGTTTTCTGCAGATTGTCATCCTTTTATGCTTCAGAGCATTTTTGTTGGATTGACTTAGGTCGCACTCCCATTCTTCTTCACTTTGTCCCATGAAACTTTCCATGTGCAACATTGCAAAGATACCACAATCAATTTTATTAGTGGATGTTCTCCTCATCATCTTCATTCTTTCAATTCTGGCATTTCCAATAATCTCCCCTCTATCCTTCAGGTTTTTTTCGTTCAAAAAATCAACAAATAGTTTTACCTGCCATTTGTAGAGAAAATTTAATAAAATATTAGATGCATATGATTGACTTAAATGTTGCAGAAAATGTTCCTGTTATATGCCATTATAGTTTAATTTATCTGATAACAAGAGTCAAATTCACTACAAGCATATATATATGCAAAAGAATACATAATAATATGCATAAATAGAATATTTCCAATATGCAAACTGTCAAAACTCACAATAAAAAAAGTATTATTATAAACTAGAAATATTTTGCATTTAAACTAGCATAACAATTGTATGTCGCATAAGAAATGCATTCAATATGCATTTACAATATTTTACTATAACATAATTCTCACTGCATTAAGTCAAAAAAACATATGCAAACCAACAAGCGTCAAGAGAAAAACATCAAGATGCATATTTTTTAAATAAAACGTGCATAAATGTATCTGTAAATTACAAATATACTAACATCTAATAGAGGATAAGCATGATCCGAAAACGCATTTGGTCAAAATCCATAGAAACTTTTCATAACATCAAAAGATGCATTTAATTGACACAAATGTTGCATAAAATGTGGACAAAATGCACATAAGCATTTAAATAATTAGATTCATTCATATATAATACCACTTAGCATCATAGATGTATGCAAAACTAATATCATATATGCATAAAATTCACATATATAAAACAGATGTTTTTGGTGCAATGCATTTTAACTGTGCATGCATAAATTTCGTAATTCGTGTTGCATGATTATATTAATTACCAGTCTGCTTGGTGTTTCTCCGTACTTCACTGATATTGGCTGGCTGTCTTGCTGGTTTGAATTGTCGATTAGATGAATCCTATTCGCCAAGAAATTGAAGCAGATAACATAGTAGTGGTGGTGTTGCATATTGGAATGAATACCTGTTTATAGAAATCAACTTTATAAGCTATATCATTAATTTCAATTCATAAATGCATTACAAGATATTTATTTTAATTACCAAGAACTCGAGTATATATGTAAGATGTCAATTATAGTATATGTTATCTTTTGTCCTATTTAAAAATATGCATAAAATCAATATAATTTATACATTAAATTCATCCAAAAACTGCATAACTGCAAATGTGAAGGTTCCATTTAAATATTCAAATTATTTTGCTTTCTCAACAATCATCTAGTAGTTAGAGGACTTTACCAGATCAACAGCTCGAAGTTGCACTTCTTTGTGATTTTTCAATTCAAGACCAAGTCGGTTGAGAAACTCCGTATCTGCCCTTTCTCTGGTCCAGTTCTTTGGTTGGCTGACGATTGTGAAACTCTGCCATATGTAAAATAAATATACTATTAACATTTAGTAATTTGACATTCAAAAAACAATATAATAAGATTTTAGGCCTTTTCTTTTTTTTTTGAATTACGCAGGGATATGTCGTGTTGAAGAATCTCGATGGGGCTTCTTTGTCTTTGTACTCTTCACAACAATTTAGGTAGAAGCACCAGGTGTCAACGACCCCTGATATTACTGTCTGCATGGGTGCTAGTGTTTTCACTTCACCAAACGACAAATTCCTTATGTCATTTTCAAACACATTATCATTCCTGAAATAAAATTTTATTTTCATTAAACTTTTATAATTTAATGAAAGCGTATTACCAAAACATTTAAATAACATACCCATTTGTCTCTTTGTCGTTAATGATCCAGAAAAAAAGATTTCTCTCCACAATCATTGTTCAATTGCTTGGTGGTTTTTTCTTAGCAACATACGGTGATACGAGCTTGCTTGATTTCTTCCTTTCCACCGGTTTCCGGGTTTGGATTTGCCTGCTTGTTTCGCAATCCATCGGCTTCTGTAACACATATATTTCCCAAAAAAGTATAGTTATTACAATTGTAAAAGTATATATAATCTTGTATCAGAAAAAACATATTCTATATACAAAATTACTAATAAAATGTAATATTTACACTAATAAGTATAAAATATTGCACTAATTCACATTATTAATTGCTAGACAAATATATTTTTATACATCGCAAGAAAAAGTATGTATTTATGCATAAAATTAACATAATATCAGCTAAACATGTTAAAGAGAGAAGTAAATCCACATGTGTTAGCCATAATATATTCAAACCAGCATGCAGTTACTAAAATATTAAAAAACATTTTCATTCTATACATTAATATATAGTTACTTACCTTCCCACTCCTCCTCTATCTAAGTTGTACAACCTCATCTGCGCCCTCCCGCTCTCTTAATTGTGCATCACGCAGAATTGCAATCTTCAAAAAATGCATATTTAGAACTCATATTAATTACTTTAATATTATTTTTATTGTCATAAGATTAGTAAAGATTCAATTAATAAAAATATATATTTCATAAATTTAACTTGTTGTACCGGCACATCGTCTTCGAAGTCATCGTCGACCCGATCTCTTGACCCTGAATAACATTCTTGCCGCAAATATTTTATTAACAATTTCATATTTGTAAACAAACAATGATTAATAAGATGTAATTTTTAACAAAATTTGAATCCTTAAATTTCTTACTGATTCACCAGGATTGTTAGGTTCGTCTAAACCATTCTTTCCTGATATTTGATATTCCGCATCGAGCTCGACATTTTCCTCTTCTGCAATCATTTTGTCTTCTTTCTCTGCATCTTCCTCGTTCTTTTTCTGTTCCTTGTCTAGCTCAGCGAACTTGTATTTTTTATGTGAAATGCACTTGTTAGTATTAATTTTAACTAAATTGTGATTTATTAAAATAAAATGATTCAAATGATTACCTTTTGTGTTAATCCCAAGCTGAAGTTTGGATACTCTTGTAGTATCTCCCATGCTTCCATCATCTCATTCAACATTTCATCGAATTCCGGGCTATCTTCCAAAGCAGATTGCGAAGCTTGTACATCAGGATCTTCGGTTGGCTTTTTTTCCAGATTTGCTGGTATGAAAAACTTAGATGCCTCGAATGCAAATGTGAATCTGGGATTTTGCATTACTGATTCCGGAGCATTAGTCAGTTTTTGTAGGAATGCAGCCACACCAGATGTTGCTGATTTCATGCTTCTCATTAAATCTGAAATGTAATCTTCACCCCTGTCTTTCTCAGCATCTGTTTCTTCATTGTTAATTTCCTCAGCAGATTCACTTTCGAATGTACCCCCGTCGATGACTGTCTTCTCCCATTTCCGATATTCTTCAAGCATTTCTTCTGTCACTTCCATAGTAGGTACTGGATAGCCTGTTCCAAATTGGTTCCTTTCAATCTCATATTTCTGTCTCTTTCTTAATATCTTGGCAGTCCATCCGTGGTATGTCGGAAATACTCGATCCACAGGTCGAAGCATTTGGACCACACGGTCCACATATACCATATGTGTATTAGTAATCAAATAATTATTTGCACTAATAGATTTAAAACATGACTACAATAATGTAAAATACTTACAATCAAGAACAGCAGTGGTCCGATATACTTTGCAGATAGATTTTTCATCCAGATTAGGTGTGTGCGTACCAGTGTGGACAAGAGGTAGTTGCACCAATTGTATTCTTTTACCTTTCGATAATCACATATGGCGGATATTATTTTTGGCATTAAGTATCCATGCGCCTGGTTCTCAAAGAAAATTGATTCCACCATGACCATGAAATTGCTACAAAAGACTGCCCCACCCTCTACATCACTCAACATAATTTTGAGTACATCCACACTTCTAATCTTGTATTTGTTATCGCCAAAAATAGCGGCCCACCTATCAGTTTCTTCATTATACATGCTATGTGTTTTCCTGTCCACTATTTTGCCCTCTCTCGGAAAACCGAATGTGACCCATACATCTTCCTCAGTGATATGCACTCTATCCTTGTTTGGCAGTGTAATGCAGCAACTGACTGGATCAAAATTCGACACACACCAATGTGCCATTCGCATAGGTATCTCTTTTATTTGGAATTTAAGAATCGAAGTAAACCCCATACTAGCTACTGCTTGCTTCTGCTTAATATTTAATTCTTTAATAGACTCAAGAAACTGTCTGGGGCTTGATCTATAACTTAGTTCGGGAAATTTTTCCATTTCAGCGGACGTTCCTTCTTCTATTGTTCGTGAACGTTTTGCTAATATAATTGAAAAGGTTAGTATATTTAATAATCAACAATTACACACCATTTTTATATTAGAAGTTTGCTAACCTGAAGTTTGGGGATCCTTAATATCAATTCTCCTTTTTCCCATTTTTTTTTTGTTGTATTATTAAAGCAAGCATTAATTTACAAAACTATTTTAATACAAATGTAGTTAATGTTTATAAAACATACAAAACTAATCAACATTATGACAGAGATGAATAAGTTTTATACGTTATTGCATATAATGCTTTTTATAAATTCCATTACATGATATTTTAATCTCAGCAACATGTACATACCATACAATTCTGTATGTATGCAATAAATTAATACAAGAAATGCTTAAATAAAATAACATTTAAACATTAGAATGTGGAATATCAAATAAAAGTAAGGACTATGTTCATTTTGCAAGAGACTGCCTTTATTGTTGCATAACAAGTCTATGCAATATGACATTAGAAATGTTTATAGAATATAAACCACACTGCATAAAAACATAAAATATATTGAAATACAAAACTTCAATACAAATATTCTAAACCTGCATATGTTTGACAGATAAGGTGCAGAAAATGTTTCTGTGAAATGCAAAGATAGTTTATTTTAGATTTTAATGACATTTACATACAAGTAGTTTATTTATATATGTAACAAATTAATATACTAAACTTGCATTAGTTTGTATTTAAACTTACATAACTATTTTTTCTCATATAGAATTTGGTATATACCAATACCACATATGGGATAAGGATATAAAGCACACTTTTTATGCGTCTGTTTAAGTTGCACATAATTTACATATAAGATGCAGAAAATGTCTCATAATTGCAATGACAGAATTATTTATAATACAATTACATTTACATATAATCCATTTGTGGTGTGAGTATATACCACATTCAAACTGTCAAAACACACAATCAAATAAGAAATATTATAAACTAGAAATAAATTGCATTTAAGCTAGCATAACAATTGGATCTGACATAACAAATGCATTGAATATGTCATTACAATATTTCAGTTTAACATATATCTCACTGCATAAAGGCAACACACAGATACAAACAAAAACGCGTCTAGAGAAAAAACATGAAGGTGCATATTTTTGAAATAAAACGTGCAGAAAATGTATCTTTAAATTACAAATATACTAATATCTAATAAAGGATAAACATGATCAAAAAATGCATTTGGTCAATATCCAAATAAACTCTTCCGAATATCAAAAGTTGCAATTAATTGCCACAAATGTTGCATAAAAATTTGACAAAATTCACATAAGCTTTACAAAAATATAAATCATACATTTATAATACCACTTCGCATCATAGATGTAGACAAAATTAATATCATATATGCATAACATTCATATAGATATAGCACATAATAGTCATTTTATTTTCTAATTGAGATTACAATACGAGTTAAAACTAATTTAAATATTTTTAATCAACACATTCCAGTTATTGTGGATCCAATCTAACAATGACATACTGCGTGGACTCATTAACACAGCTCCCAACACAAAATTTTTAATTTAACAAGCATAATATTTTAATTCTGGACTACAAACTTAAAAAGAAGCGATTGAGCATAGAATTTTACAATATCAACATGGTGGATCAGGATGTTGCATACATATAAATCTTAAACAATTTGAAATTACATAAATAATGTTACCTTATTAGGCTTTCGTCGCTTGATGCCCTATACAGTTGCCGGAAAATTTTTTTGGGGTAAACCCAACTGCAAAAATTATGTTCCTTTACCAACACAAAAAAAAAATGAAATTACAATGCGATTCATCCATAATATGCAATTCCATGAAAAAAAATACTTTTTTCCGGTGATTTAAAAAAAAAGTTCAGCATCGCAGAAAAAAAAAACTCTTCGCAATTTTCTGCGAAATAAAAAAAAATTAATTGTTTCAAATTCTACTTATACTTTGATGAATCTTTTAAAAAACCAGATAATCACATGAACAACTACGAACCAACTTACCGAACTTCAGGATAAACTCGGAAGTTGTCTGGACGGCGATGGAGTTTCTAGGGTTTTCCTGCGATAATTTGTGCGGGAATGAAGAATTGTGAAAGAAAATTAACCGCAGTAAATGCGGTTGGTGAAAATCTTTAATTACTATAGCAAATATTTTCTTTTTATTTAACCTACCTTATTAACTGCTCAATTATCCCCAAAAAAACGCATTGAAGATCATGGGTCATTAAACCGTTGCCATTAAATTTACACAAAAACCCTTTTATGCAACTTTTTTGAACTAGTATAGCAGCGAATTTTTTAGATTCAATATTAAATCTGCATCGTCAAAAATCTTAATCAAAGGATAATAATAGGTCTTATATCTTATCTAAGAGGGGGTTTCTAGCATAGTGCACCCCTATATATATATATATATATAGGAGGGATCATGTAAAAAAAATCCCCATGTGAGAAAAAAAGAATGAATTATGTCCATCAGATCTAAAAATATCAATGGTTGATATTGAATCAAGCAACAACTAAAATGCAATCAAGCAACAAAATAATCAAGCAACAACTAAAGCACATTGCAATCAAGCAACGACCTGAATACAATCAAGCAATGCCGTGAATGCAATCAAGCATCTTTCTCACTTTCTCACGTTAAGAGTTTTCTCACTGGATCCGCTCCCTATATATATATATATATATATATATATATAGGGGTGCACTATGGTGGAAACCACCTCTTAGATGTGAAATAAGACTTAATCTTATCCTTTGATTAATAATTTAAACGTTCCAGATTTAATTTTACACAATGAAAAATTCGCTGCTAAAAAAGAAGCAAAATGTTGCATAAAAGGGTTTATTTGTAAATTTGTCTAACCACATAACTAATACACGATTTATGTGCTTAATTTTTGGAGTAATTAATGAGTAAATAAGGCAGTTTTATTCAAATCAAATCTTTTTAAAATCATTAAAACTTTTCACCAACGCAATTAATGTTGTAACTCTCTAGGTCCCTTCGTCTCTCCCAAAACAATCGATATTTTCAGAGAACCAATCTTCATCGCCGGCAAAGAGAAAAAATAAAATTTACAATTACTTTGGTAAGTTTTGTTTTTACTTCTTCAATGAATTCACGGTATTCTTCTCAAGTTTCTTCAAAATGTTCATCGACTTCAAACCTCTTTTTTTCTATTTTTTTTTTTTTTGTAGAATTTGATATCAAAAAATTTAACAATTTTTTTCTTTATTCAAATCACTGAATGTACAAACTTCCATAATTTATTGATGGTTTATATCATTTTTTTGCATTTTAATTTTATTTTATTTTTTGGGGAAAAAAATGAATCTTCGTAGGTTGGTATCGATTCTCCGCCCACTGCAAACGTTCTCCACCAAGCAAGGACTAAGAGGTTAAAATCTGAATTATTTTTTGCACATTTTCTGGTTTCATCGGTTTTTTGATTTATGCATTTTGAAATAAACAATTTATACAAATTTACTGTCAATTCATTGCACCTCTAAAATCTATTTTCATATCAACTGTTAAAGCAAAACGAAATGCATAAGTACATTTCTATTTATGCAATAGTTGTCTGCTTTTAGTGCATATATAAAATATTTCATTTTATGTGTGTATTGTTTTAGACAAGAGAATTTTAGTACTGCTATCTTTAAGTAATGAATACATAACTTATGTGCTGTTTTTGATTTCATATTCTGTACATCCAGTTTTCTATTTCTGCATATTTGTTAACCAAAATTTGCATAACTTTTGTTTGGAAACATGTGAAATGATCTTTCACTGTAACTTTTTGGTAGTTTAATTGCAATTTTAATCATCTATTAAACAGTATAAACGAGATAAACAAATCAAACAACCTATATAAAAATTCATAATTGTGCAGGTTTTTTTTTTTTACTGCTTATAGTCAACATATTATTTATTTGGTATTTTGATTTATAATTAAACGTGAGCTTGAGCTTATGAGCATTCCTTAAAAAACAATAGAATGGTCATTTGCAGGAAACTTCCAGGCGCAGATTGCAATAAAAAGAGTGAAGAAATTTGTGAAAGCCCGGGCCAAGTTTTTCATGAAGAACTGCAAAGCGAAAGAATTTGACATGGACTCGTTTCTAGAAAAAATTAGGCGATAAGTTATTTTATGAAGTTAAACACAAACATTTGTTTTTGATAGCTACAGATTGTATCAGACTTATCTATGAATTTTCGGACAAATTTTAGATTTTGAATGAATGAATGCAACCCTGAATATAGTGGGGGTTTGTTTAAATTATATGATTCGCAATAATTTTTAAATTTATATATTAATTTCACAAATTTTATATTGCATAAAACCATTTACACATAAAAATGAAACACTGTAAATAAGCACAAATAGTATACAAATAATGCATAAATAGAGAATTAAATATGAAATTCGTTATTGTATTCACATATGATTTAAAAAAAAATAAAATTAAAGTTGCAATGAATTGACAGTAAAGTCACAATAATAAAAGAAAAAAACTAATCTTTTCCCAAAAATATATTGACGACATTAACATTTGAGCATCACACCCTTCATCGTAAGCCTTCAAAAATTACGAACCTCAATAACCAGCACCCAACAAAGTCATTACCCCCCATTAACTTATTCAGCAATGTATAAGATGCAGTAGGGCCAATATCTGAAGCAGCGCAATCTAAAATAAATTTATAATGAACAAGGTCAATATTCCGATTGACTTTCATAAAATGTCTATGATACATATCAACCATCTCATGATTATGACCTTCAACAAACAAGTGAACAACATATCCTAGATATGCAACATACTTGAAAACAACTTTCGCGTTACACCGGCACCTTGAACAAACTCTACGCCTAGTCTTCGAATAAGACAAATCTAGGTCTAACATTTCTGTATCACCTGCAACGAACTTGTCCCCTTCACGGTTGTAAACTACATACCTCCCCATCAAAAGATCTCACTTTCTTTGAACTTTATAATCGAATATCAAATCCAACAAACTTTGCATAATCTCTATAAAAATTAACACCTTCATCCAAACTACGTAAAACTTTGCTCTTAAACGGTTTTAGATTTTCCTCGCACACCGGAGTAATAACTACACAAAAAAAGGTAATAAAAACAAATTAAAAATGAATCAAAATAAATACTTCGAAAATTAAAAATAAAGTAATCCAAAACATTAGATGCATAATAAAATAATATCACTATCATTGTTATTATTATGAACATTATGTGCAATATTACATTCAAAATTACTGCATATTTCCTGATATTACCTACAATACTAAAGAAATTAATAAAAAAAGATTAAAACAAGCAACGCATATAATCGGTTATCATTAATACTGCAATAAATGCGTTATATTTATGCATGTTTACAGGCGTAATAATTGCATATTTTATAATGAAATTATAAAATTAATACGCATGCATAAAACAAAGAATCATGCACAAAAAAATTAATTAACAACAACAAAAATATAAAATACCTAAACCTAAAACGTAGTCAAATCTAAACACTCAAATTGCATGATTGAACTCTCACTCTGGTTTCAATCCAAAAACAAGAAAATATGATTACATAATAATAATAAAAAAACAGGAATATTTTCAAATTACCATCTTCTTATTTATCCATGGCGTCAACTACCGTAGTCATACTTCCAACGGCGGCAAAAAGATGATACGACAAAAAAAACAAAAAAATCGTCTGGTAATATGACGAGGGAAGAAGCAACGAACATGACTGCACGACAATAAGAATAATTATGAGCTTGCTTTAAAAAAAAATTAATGAATTCTGCATATATAAAAAATACAAAGATTGATTAATACATAGTAAAAGAAAAACGATTGAAATAAAAAATAGAATCAAAGATATAATAAAAAGAAAAAAAATAACGATTGGATTGTCTAAATAAGAATTATAGAATAAAAAGATTTGACAAAATAAATTGAGAGAAATTCATGCAAATAGTTATGGTATGAAATAAGTGGTAAATTATAATACCCAAAATACCCTACAAAATTAATAAAAAAAAGAAACTAATTATATAAAACAAAGAATCTTGGACGTTCATTATTAAATATGGATGGATTAGATTAGTTCTTATATCACATCTGGGAGGTGGTTCACATATGATTACTCCTTGTTGGTCCCGGTTTTTCAGAGTATAAAACGTTACGCAGCGGAAATAATATAAAGTGTTTTCTTGCACGCTACTTACACACAGCTGACAACTGGCAACTGGTCAGCTGGTGCTGGTTACTCAGTTCACAACTGGTGATTCAAAGCTTAGAATATTTAGCCTTGTTTGCACAATTATATATCAGTTTCAGGATATACTCCAGCACTTGAGTGCTGGGTTTAAAATATGAATGAAATGCAGAAAGCATATAAATAACAAAGGATTTTTATAGTGGTTCGATCAATCGATCTACGTCCACTCTCCAGTCGAAGCACTGGAAATTCCACTAAGAGTAATCAGGTACAGGTATCCTACGATCTATCTCTAGCTGGTGAATGCCTCGTCCACCAGTTCACTAGATCAACCGCTCCCGGTCCTGGATCCTTCTTCAACTCTTCACAGCTAATGGAGTGCGAGCACGTCACTTCAACCTCCACAGCTAGCTAGGTGTTTTAGTTCTCCCAAGAACGTAACAGTCTCTACGGCAGAATGCCCGTAATAACTCGAGTGCTGGTAAGCACAGGAGCTGCCGTGAACTCTCTCGAAGGAGAAAGAACACCAAGTGAGATCTTTAACTTACAAGCTTAAAGCTTGAAGTCTCGTGTTTGATAAATCAACACACGGAAAGCTTTATGAAAAGCCTCGAAAGTACTTTATGCGATGTTGCAATAATTTCAGTTCTTTCGGTGGTTGAGCAGATGAGTAGAATCATTCAATGTAACAACCGAGAGTTTGAATGTTGGTGGTTGCGACGTATTTATAGCCGCAGGAACCGATTCAAACTTTCTAGCCGTTTGGACGCATCCGGAAAGGTGTCAGACCTCGGATATCCTTCTGACGGCGGCAGGTATGTTTTTCCGGAAAGGAACCACACCTTTGACCGCTTTATCTGACACAGATCTCTTTGTGTCAGAACGGCTCTTTCTGTCAGTCCGAGGAATAAGACTGGCGTCTTGTGACTGATAGACTTTAAGTTATCCTTCCTTAAAGTCATCCTTTGTCAGTCGATTCCTCAGAGAATCTTCTTTTTGTCTCTACGGCGCTGGGAGAGAGAATCTGGAATTCTGCTGGTAACATCTGACTGGTAGATCATACTGGTGATCTTGTGCTGGCAGTCTCTGCTGGTGACTTGCCCTGGCATCATCAAAGTCTACCAAATGTCTGGATGTTAATTCTTCTCGGAATCTCCCATGACTGGTGAAATCACCGCTGGTGAATAGTGTAAGTAGGAACACGTATTCTCCTGGTAAGGTTTGTCAGCCGCCTGCTGATGAAACCCTTCCCAACTGGTGAACAGTGCCCAGTCATAAGCGCTTCTCATGCTTGTGAACAGTGTCAGCACGAGTCTTTGTCAGCCGCCTGCTGATGAAACTTTTCCCAACTGGTGAACAGTAGCCAGTGGTAAGCATTTCTCATGCTGGTGAACAGTGTCAGTATGAGTCTTGTCAGCTGCGACTTACAACTCAAAAGCCTAAACAGGACTTTACATTTAAGATCAGAGCTATGTAGAGACAACTGACGCTGGTAGGACTTAGGATTTGATCCACCAAAACTATAATCTAAACAAGAAAGCTACTGGGAAAGGAAACCTTAGACAGATTTCCCAACAATTTCCCCCTTTTTGGTGCGATCAAAGCCTAACCAGCGAGCACTCAGCTGATGAGGAAAGTTACAAAGGATTTCAGGGTTTTACAAGTGAAACCTATCAGATCTAAACCCATGAAATTACTTCCTCAACATCAGCTCTAACTAAAAGAAATCTTCCCCCTCAACCAAGGAAAGATATTGCTCGTTTAAAAATATGGAAATTAAAGTCAGAGCAAATAAGCATGTAAATAAATTTAACATGCAAGACGAGTGCTGGTGCTGATTACACTGGATGTGTAAATTCAGCTGGTAAGTAAAACTTAGACAATTGTTGGACAATAAGAGATTGTCATCAACTTGTCAGTTAACATTCCATTAGAGATTTGGCAATTACATGTACAATGAATGATAACTGACTAGTCTAACAGATTTACTTACAAAAGCATAAAGAGACTAGACTATGGCTTGGAAGATGATCCTGGTGACTGAGTCCGAGCACTTGTGATAGACCTCAGGATCTCAGTAAGTTCGGCCATTTCTTGATCTCTCTTCCGCCTCTCTTCAGCAGCAATTCGCCTCTCTTCAGCTGCAAGGCGTCTCTCCTCCTCAACGATTCTGGCTCTCTCCTCTTCAGCCAGTGCTCGCGCCCTTTCCCCCTCTTGGATCCGCGCCAAAAAGGTGCCAACACCGGCGGTGACGGAATCCATTTGTTGCGCTACATCGGCTTGGAAGGAGGCAAACCGCTGATCCATCCTGGCATCAATGTAGGCAAGAAGATGCGCAGGAGGATGGATTTCAGAGAGTGGCTCAGCTGATACTTCCATGGAAGTGGAAGGCGCATCAGGTGCGGTATCAGCCATCTCTGGTGTAGCCTCGGCTGGTACCTCCACTGGGGTGGGCTCCTCTGCGGGCACCTCAGCTGATGCTGACTCCTCCGCGAGCACCTCGGCTGGTGCTGGCGGGCCTTGTACAAAAATAGGCGGGGCTGTGAGAACCACCAGCTGCCAGTCCATATGATATGGGACAAGATCGCCCATGACCATTGGAACAGGGGGGACGGCAGTGGTCAGCCACTAACCTCTCGAGGGATCCTCCTCCACTATGTGGTCTACCAGCAGAGCGCTGGCAGCCATATAAAAAAGAACAGCAAAATAGGGAGG
This sequence comes from Plectranthus barbatus, assembly GCA_026898455.1. Taxonomy (NCBI): domain Eukaryota; kingdom Viridiplantae; phylum Streptophyta; class Magnoliopsida; order Lamiales; family Lamiaceae; genus Plectranthus; species Plectranthus barbatus. The sequence continues at coordinate 39,635 of JAPKLW010002676.1, read as the reverse complement.
GATCCGGGGGAGAGTGACAATTACCCTGATGCGGCGGAGAGCGTATATGAGCTGATATCCTCGGCTGGTGCTCTGGAACTGGAGGAAAGGTAACTTGATTTTGGATGGAGGAAGGCCTGAAGTACCAGTCAGTTGTTGGTGAAGAGCAATCTTCTTCAATCGGCGCTTGATTCGCCTAATCGACAGCTGATGGTGGCCGAGAGCTTCAGTGCCCATGAATTCGTTGGCCCATGCCTCCTCCGATCGCCAGTACCCAAGCCCAAGCCTGGCATACAGAACCGCCTTCTTCTCCACATTTAACTGGCGTTGACTCCAGTCAAAGATCCTCCAGCGCCAAGACTCCAGAAAGAGTTCTTCATCAAGAACATCACTCAGGTCCACATACCTGGTGATCAACTCCTCATCAACAGCCCTCTCCACCTCGGCTGTGATGTTCTCGGCATACTCATAGATGGAGAAGTTGAAATACTCCATCGGTTGTAAGGGCAAACACCAGTCAATGATTCTGGAAGCATAGATTGACTGGTGAGGGAGACCGCTGGTGGGGATGATGAAGAATGCTGAAGGTTCAGGCACTCGTGTATTATAAAACGCAAGATCCCCACGGTGCTCCCACCTGTGAACCCCTGTCACCCTAGCACGATAGGTATCCTCATCGATGAGAGCTGGGACTCATTCTTCCTCAACACTAGGGCTCGCATCAATCTCCATAAGACCGAGTTTGATGCACAACTCCTTGAATCTTGCTTCTGGCAAAGGTTTGGTGAAAATGTCAGCTAGTTGATCATCGGTTCTGATGTACTCTACGCTGATATCCTTCTTCTCGACATGATCACGTATGAAGTGATGTCGGATATCTATGTGCTTGGTCCTAGAGTGATGAACCGGATTCTTCGTTATGCACATAGCGCTGCTGTTGTCGCAATAGATGGGTACACAACCAGTGTCCACTTCATAGTCTTCCAGTTGTTGCTTGATCCAAAGAATTTGAGCACAGCAACTGGCAGCGGCAACATATTCAGCCTCTGTAGTAGATGTAGCAACAGAGTGTTGCTTCTTGCTAAACCAGCTGATTAGCTTGTGTCCTAGAAACTGACACGTACCACTGGTACTTTTTCTATCTATACGGCATCCAGCAAAATCTGAATCTGAATACCCAATGAGTGTAAGCTCATCATTCCTGGGGTACCATAAGCCAAGTGATTCAGTTCCTTTGAGGTATTTCACTATTCTCCTAGCAGCTTCCATGTGTGACTTCTTTGGATTGGCTTGATATCTGGCACACACTCCGACTGTGTATGAAATGTCGGGTCTGCTGGCTGTCAGATAGAGAAGTGATCCAATAATACCTCTGTAGCTGGAAGGATCAACCGATTCTCCTTCTTCATCAAGAAAGATCTGGCAACTGGTGCTCATCGGTATTCTGAGAGCCTTAGTCTTCTCTGGGCAATATTTCTGAATTAGGTCCTTGGCATACTTCCTCTGATTAATAAAAATTCCATCAGCTGACTGCTGGACTTGGAGTCCTAGGAAGTATGTTAATTTGCCCATCATACTCATCTGGAATGAGTTCTGCATCAGTTGAGAAAACTTCTCACAGAGTGACATATTCTTTGACCCGAATATAATGTCATCGACATATATCTGTACCATTAGCATATCATCAGCATCCTTGATAATGAATAGAGTCCTGTCGATCTTCCCTTTCCGAAATCCATTACTGATTAGGAACTGTGATAGCGTCTCGTACCAAGCCCTGGGCGCCTGTTTCAATCCATACAGGGCCTTTCTCAGCTTGTACACTTTGGTGCCTATTTCAAAGCCTGGAGGTTGTTCGACATATACTTCCTCCTTTAGCTCGCCATTCAAGAAGGCGCTCTTCACGTCCATCTGGAATACCGTGAAACCATGATACGCTGCATATGCAAGGAACAGCCGTATCGCCTCCATTCTTGCAACTGGTGCGAAGGTCTCGTCGAAGTCGATGCCTTCACATTGCTTGTAACCTTTGGCGACTAAACGAGCTTTGTTTCTGATTACAATGCCATTCTCATCTCGCTTGTTCTTGAAAACCCACTTGGTGCCAATCACTGACTGATGTGATGGTCTCTCTACCAAGTCCCAAACATTGTTGCGAGTGAATTCCGCAAGCTCTTCTTGCATGGCATTGATCCAATCGGCAGATTCTAGTGCAACTCCTATGGAAGTAGGTTCCATTTGAGAAATAAAACAAGTCAGGAACGCGCTGCCATGGCGAGTCTGAACAGAACCTTCTGGATCACCGAGAATAGCATCAGATGGGTGATTTCTCAACCATTTGGGAAGATGAGAATCTGCTGGCGTTGGTTCTTCTGTCCTGATGACTGGTGCTTCCTGAACTTCACCAGTCGGAGCTGGTATTGCAACTGGTGGTTGACCTTCACCAGTCGGAACAGTCTCTTCGTCAGCTTCACTCTCTGACTGATCTCCTGATCCTTCGGCGATAATTACCCCGTCAGCTGGTGCATCCACTCCAGCTGGTTCATCGGCTATTTCTGGTTCAAAAATTCCAGACGGAGTTCCCCCTGGATTATTGCCAGTTCCACTCAAAGAGATTGAGTGTAAGGTCTCAGCAAGGTCAATTGCATCACCGACCCTCCCGGATTGCTGATGGGCAACCGAGGATACTGGTTGTGAAGATGATCCAGTCATAGGTCTAGTCAAACCAGTTGGTTGAGCATTGGAAGAATTCCTGCCCAACTGATCAACGACATCATTGACCTCAGGAACATCTTCAGCCAGTTGTCGTAATGTCCTGCGCACTAAAGTAGCTTCATCAAAAACAACATTGCATGTTATTTCCACAAGTTTGGTAGTCTTGTTAAATACTCTATAGCCCTTGTGAGAGGGATGTCCATATCCGACAAGGACACCCTCATCAGCTTTAGGCAAAAAAGCATTTAACTTCGACTTACCATTATTATGGACATAACATGGTGAACCGAAAGCACGAAGATGATCTAGAGAAGGCTTACGACCAAAATAAACTTCGTAGGGAGTTTTCTTGAGTCTGTCGTTGATCCCGCTTCTATTCTGAGTATAGCAAGCCGTCACCAACGCTTCACCCCAAAAACTCTGTCCTGAGCCGGATTCTGCCAGCATGGACCGGACCGCTTCTTTCAGCGTCCTGTTCCTACGTTCTGCCAGTCCATTCTGCTGCGGTTGCCTTGGTGCAGATCTTTCATGCTTAATGCCGGCTTCCGCGCAAAAATCCATCAGCAGGCTGTTGCAGAATTCCGTCCCATTGTCTGACCGTATCCGCTTGACCATAGCTTCTCTCTGTTTCTGTGCTTTGACAATCAAATCTGGAAGAATGATTTTCACTTCATCCTTAGTTCTGAGAAGCTTTACCCAGGTATAGCGCGAGTAGTCATCGACTACCACCAGCGAATAACGTCTTCCTCCAATGGTTTGAGGTGCTACTGGTCCAAAGAGGTCCATATGTAGCAATTCGAGTACCCGACTGGTACTGGGGCAGACTGGCGACTGGTTCTTGAAGGACTTCTTAGTTTGCTTGCCCTGCTGGCATGCTTTGCAAATTCCTTCCTTCTTGAATCCTCCCTTGGGAAGTCCTTCCACAAGATCATGCTTGGCCAGGTAGTTGATAGTACTGAAATTCAGATAACTCAACCTTTTGTGCCACAGCCAGTTAGTTTCCATAGTACTGGTGGCCACGAAGCATGAATCTGTCTTCCCGCTTTGCCAGTCGACAGTATAAAGTCCTCTGTTCTGAATACCTCTCAGCTTAATCTCGCCAGTCTTCTCATCCTTGATCTGGCACTCTGATTTCTCAAAGTGAACTGTGTAGCCACTATCGCACAGCTGACTGATACTCAGGAGGTTGTGCTTGAGAGAGGTGACAAGGGATACATTTAAAATTCTGACATCGTCCTTCTCGATGCAGCCCTTGCTAATAACTCTGCCCTTAGAGTTATCACCAAAAATAACTGGAGGTCCTTTGACCTTGATAAGATCTGCAAACAAATCCTCTTCACCAGTCATGTGAGCTGAACACCCACTATCTAAGATCCACTCTCTCGACCTCTGAGGCTGTGTTGCATGATCCTGTACCTGATCGTCAGCAGCAAGTGCTTGTTCCTCCTCACTGTCAGCACATTCTTCATGTGCTTCCTCTCCGAAAGCTACCATCAGCGCCAGTAGCGCTTCCTCTTCTGACTCTTCATCTGACGCATACTCTCCATCATCATGGTCAGGTATATCAGGAACTTCTGTCCTTGTCAGCATGGCCTTAGCAACGGCCTTGGATGCACGCTCTTCAAAGAGCTTCTTCAGCCTTTCCCGCTCAACTTTATCCACCTGTGGACATTCAAATTTAAGATGATCAGGGGATTGGCATTGATAACAAGCGCGGGGAGCTCTCTTGATGAATTTTCCATTAGTTGAGCTAAGAGATACTCCCTGTTTCGACTTGGCTTTCTCCAGAAGAACAGCCAGTCTCTTCATTTGTTGCTCAAGGTCTGCGATAGAGCTCTCGCTGCCTTTTGAGTTAGATCCCGATGGGGATGGGATCTCTTTCTGCGGGTTGTGCGGCCCAGCAGGTCTGTCAGTGTGGAAAGGCTTCTTGTGCTTCCACTTGAAATCCCTCTTGACGAAGTAGGCTTCGTCTTGTGTTTTGATGCTGGGAGATCCAACGGTCCGAATGGCTTCATTTTTGTTCACCATTTGGATATCCCACTCATGTGCCTGGAGCTGAGCAAATAGCTCCTTGGGAGTCATCTTGGATAGATCCTTCTCCTTAAGAGATGTAGTCTTCACAAACCAGTCCTCCTTGGGCATCTTTGACAGGATCTTTGCATTAAGCTCTGCATTCGAGTACTCCTTGTCCAAAGACTTCAGCTCGCTGACTATAGCGTTGAATCTAGCCTCCATCTCCTTGATGGTTTCACCAGTCAGCATCTGGAATGACTCGTACTTGTCCACCGCAACTTGCAACTTGTTGCGCTTCATCTGATCTGTCTCCGTACAGAGACTATCAAGGTAGTCCCAGACTTCCTTGGCGCTGTCAAATTGGAGGGCTTCCTCCATCAACGGATCTGGAAGAGATGATAAGATCATCTCGAGAGCAACAGAGTCCAGCTGATTCCGCCTCCTGTCTTCAGCATTCCATTCTTCTGGGGGCTTTGGGATCTCAGCAGCTGGGCGATCTCCTAGCTGGTGTTGTGTCTTGGTGATCTCGATCGGCCCTTTCTCCAGCACGTCTTTCATCTCTGGATGGACGCTTTTCAGCTGAATGAACGACCTCTTTCGCCATATATCATGCTTGTCCGGATTGTAGTTGAGCAGCTTTGGGATATTCATCTTGCGTACCTGAGCTAAACAATAGACAGACAAAGTGGAGTGCAAGGAAACTTGGATCTCGGTCCTAAGCGACTCAGTGTACGACCAGTCTAGAAAGACCGACCGCGCCTGATACCACTTGTTGGTCCCGGTTTTTCAGAGTATAAAACGTTACGCAGCGGAAATAATATAAAGTGTTTTCTTGCACGCTACTTACACACAGCTGACAACTGGCAACTGGTCAGCTGGTGCTGGTTACTCAGTTCACAACTGGTGATTCAAAGCTTAGAATATTTAGCCTTGTTTGCACAATTATATATCAGTTTCAGGATATACTCCAGCACTTGAGTGCTGGGTTTAAAATATGAATGAAATGCAGAAAGCTGATAAATAACAAAGGATTTTTATAGTGGTTCGATCAATCGATCTACGTCCACTCTCCAGTCGAAGCACTGGAAATTCCACTAAGAGTAATCAGGTACAGGTATCCTACGATCTATCTCTAGCTGGTGAATGCCTCGTCCACCAGTTCACTAGATCAACCGCTCCCGGTCCTGGATCCTTCTTCAACTCTTCACAGCTAATGGAGTGCGAGCACGTCACTTCAACCTCCACAGCTAGCTAGGTGTTTTAGTTCTCCCAAGAACGTAACAGTCTCTACGGCAGAATGCCCGTAATAACTCGAGTGTTGGTAAGCACAGGAGCTGCCGTGAACTCTCTCGAAGGAGAAAGAACACCAAGTGAGATCTTTAACTTACAAGCTTAAAGCTTGAAGTCTCGTGTTTGATAAATCAACACACGGAAAGCTTTATGAAAAGCCTCGAAAGTACTTTATGCGATGTTGCAATAATTTCAGTTCTTTCGGTGGTTGAGCAGATGAGTAGAATCATTCAATGTAACAACCGAGAGTTTGAATGTTGGTGGTTGCGACGTATTTATAGCCGCAGGAACCGATTCAAACTTTCTAGCCGTTTGGACGCATCCGAAAAGGTGTCAGACCTCGGATGTCCTTCTGACGGCGCAGGTATGTTTTTCCGGAAAGGAACCACACCTTTGACCGCTTTATCTGACACAGATCTCTTTATGTCAGAACGGCTCTTTCTGTCAGTCCGAGGAATAAGACTGGCGTCTTGTGACTGATAGACTTTAAGTTATCCTTCCTTAAAGTCATCCTTTGTCAGTCGATTCCTCAGAGAATCTTCTTTTTGTCTCTACGGCTCTGGGAGAGAGAATCTGGAATTCTGCTGGTAACATCTGACTGGTAGATCATACTGGTGATCTTGTGCTGTCAGTCTCTGCTGGTGACTTGCCCTGGCATCATCAAAGTCTACCAAATGTCTGGATGTTAATTCTTCTCGGAATCTCCCATGACTGGTGAAATCACCGCTGGTGAATAGTGTAAGTAGGAACACGTATTCTCCTGGTAAGGTTTGTCAGCCGCCTGCTGATGAAACCCTTCCCAACTGGTGAACAGTGCCCAGTCATAAGCGCTTCTCATGCTTGTGAACAGTGTCAGCACGAGTCTTTGTCAGCCGCCTGCTGATGAAACTTTTCCCAACTGGTGAACAGTAGCCAGTGGTAAGCATTTCTCATGCTGGTGAACAGTGTCAGTATGAGTCTTGTCAGCTGCGACTTACAACTCAAAAGCCTAAACAGGACTTTACATTTAAGATCAGAGCTATGTAGAGACAACTGACGCTGGTAGGACTTAGGATTTGATCCACCAAAACTATAATCTAAACAAGTAAGCTACTGGGAAAGGAAACCTTAGACAGATTTCCCAACACTCCTCTATATATATATATATATATATATATATAAATTTATCATGAGTGGTCTAAAATTGATCTAGAAATTAATGCTTTTAATTTAATTTTTTTAGCACTTTGTCGCATCAATGTCAGATGCTTAGTAGAGGAAATTGTTTTTTTAATTAATTAGTTATTCTATTACTTTTAATTGAAAGAAATTACAATTATTAATAGAAATCAATTGAACCAATTTACTAAGTGTAATTCTAGCGATTATGCCGATTAAATGTGGCGGTTTTTCTTTTAACTTAATTTTATTTAGAAATTTATGTGTATACTTTCTAGACGTACTTATTCCTTAATATTGATTAACTTACAATATTTTTTTTATATAACTTACATCAATATATTTATAAATCATGGCGACCTTGCAAGTGAAATTTTTAATTATAAAATTCTTTTCTTTGAGTAATATAATAAATAAATAAACGAAGTAATTTAATCAAGTGTATGCATTCTTATGAACTCATTGTATTTACGTATTTTTTATACTTAATTTATTGCTAGTGCTTTAGATATAGTTATATAATACTTTTTTTTTTCTTTCAAAAGCATTCAAGTCAAGAATATAGTGGGGTATCATGTGGTGATTTTACACATCTTTGTTATATGCTTTACATTAATTTATGCATGTGTCTATAACAATGTTCAAACTATGTATGGACTCTTGTAGCCAAACTATGTTCAGACCATGGGCTCTTGTAGCCAAACTATGTTCAGACTATGTATGAACCTTTATATTCGATGATCAGACTATGGTCAGACCATGAATGAGCTCTTGTAGCTAAACTATGTTCAGACTATGTACGGGCTCCTAAGCCAATGTCCAAATTATGTATGGGCTCTTGTAACCAATATTCAGACTGTGGGTTTTTATAGTCAAAATACAACAGGATGAGCATTTGGGCCACACGGTTACTATATATATATATATATATA
>JAPKLW010002676.1:18689-31448 GCA_026898455.1 Plectranthus barbatus | reverse complement strand
TAACTTATCCCAATCTATTAATTATTCTTTTCAGGCAATGGTTTGGGCGATGAGAAGTGATGCGCGATGATGGTGGTCAATTGATGGTCAAGTTTTTCATATTTCTTTTAAGCTTCTGCAGTTTAGAGTCAAACTACGTTTTTATTTTTTATTTTTCAAGACTATGAACATTTTCCTTTTTTTTCAATGAAAAGTATGCATGGTTATTCCCTTTTTGTTTATGAAATGTAATACCCCGTGTAATATTCAACCTTATATAAATTATTCGGATTTAATAAAGAAAGAATTTCACCAATTTAAAAAGGTAGAAGTTATTTGTGTATGTTTGGAGAATGAAACCTGAGACATCAATGTGATGCGACCCCAAATTGGGAAGGTCAGTTGGGGGCATTACATGAAAATTGGGGCGTGACATCTCCAGTAGCTGCACACTTGGCTGAGACATTCTCCACTGGCTACTCTCTTTTTCAACCTCAAACATCAATTTGGTTCATTGACACTGGTGCCTTAGCCCACATGACACCAACTTCTAATTCTTTGGAAAACTCTCAGTCGTACTATAGCATGATAGTGTTATTGTGACTAATGGTTCTTGGCTTTCTATCTGTCATAGTTAACACTCGACTTTCTGACTGTGTTCAATTATTGAATGTATTGGTTGTTCCGACTCTCACCAAAAATCTACTTTCTATTAGTAAGTTGACATTGGGTTTCCCAGCTTGAAGTGATATTTAATAAGACCTCGTTTATAGACCCAACAATTTATGTATTTTGTATTGGTAGACACAAAGCATCATAGAGAGTGTTGCTTCAATTCTTTTCCGTCATAGCTTTGTATCAATGTTTCTAGCTCCCCGTCACAATCACATTGACCCTCTCGCGGAGCTCGGACTTCTGACATGAATTTTTTTTTTGCCTTTTTCACTTGTTTCTTCTCACGAAAGCCAACACAATCTTACCCAAAGCATAACATACACCAAGACACAGTCATGCATATAAAATTGATAAAACTACGATAAATCATATAAAAATAAAGTAAATATCTTGACTATTACAAATATAAGCAACAATCATCTTTGTGATTTTGGTCACCACTACAATGTGTGATATATACTACAAAATAATGTCCCATGTTCAGAGAGCGGCAGTAGTGAAAGTGCCTTGCGCATGACTAAGAGATCATGGGTTCAAAATTTTTTTTAGTACAACTAAACTTTTTCGTTTGTCCCAGCTCAATTGTCTCATTACTAAAAAAGGGTGATTTTTTCACTCTCAACAGCAAAATATTAATTTCACTCAACTTATTCTACACTCACACTCATTGGTTATTGTGCTCGGTCAACCCGGGACAATTAAATTAGGATGGATGGAGAATTATTTTTTGATTCCCAGTGTTAATAGATAATTATATATTTTTTTAAAATATTCAAAATACTACGCTAAATGATTTTTTAGTTAATAAATATTAAAATCTTGTTTAATTTTCTTTGTTGAAACTAAATAACAATACTTAATAAATAATGATAAAATTAATGTTATATAAACACTAAATGATGCTTGTGAAAAGCAATTGCATTGAATATTTGATCAGCTATATGTTATTCATCATTTTATATAATCCATAGCAAATCATGTAATGTTTTTAAACTTCTATAATTTTGTTTATGATGAATACTTCGTCATTGTTTATTTTTTCTCTTGCAAGTATTTTAATATAATAATTTCTAAATATTTCATCTTAAAATAAGAAAATCGGAACTTGATTCATTTAATAATAAAATTTTAAATTTAATATTGTAAAACAGAAAAATTGCATAAACAAAATATAAATATAATTCCCACCATAAAATACATTTACATTGAGAGAAAAAAAAACTCACTGACTTTTACACAAAATATAAATACTATTTCCACCATAAACAATTATTATACATGTTATATTTTTAAAACTAATTGATTTAATGACCTTATAAGCAAAATAAATAATAAATAATGTAATTTAATTTAATTTGATCATTAATAGTATGTTATAGATAATGCATACCACCAAATTACGTTATCATTTCAATTATTTTTGTAGGATTTAAATTTTATTATGGATTTTATGTTTGAAATAATGGATGTTAAGTTTTAGAGGCTTCATTGGCAGTGGGTCTCAAATTTTTTTTTTTTAATGATAATATTATTTTTGTTGGTCACAAAAGATTTCTTTTTATACAATATCATTTCTCCCTTTATTTTGTATATAAATGTCTCAAAAAAATTTAGCCCATCGGTCAAATACTTAATTAGTTAGATTAATTATATTATTCATTTATATTCACAAAAATCATTTTATGTTACCAACAAATAATATTTGCATGCCATACACGCTCGCTTTTCATATACAAACATTTTTCATTGATTACCTTTCATAATATTTAAATAGTTATATATGTATTATTTAAAACAATATTTGCTATCAAATATAAATCCGAAATTTGTCAATAAATAATTATTAATTAAATAAAAAGATATTAGTTTTTTAATCATATTTAGTATAAGAAATATATATACATATATATATATATATATATAAATATTAACGAAGCACAATGCAAAAATAAATTTATTAATTAATCATAAAACTAAATTACATAGGAAAATAAATTAACTGGAAAAAAGAAATAAGCAACACTTCGTTCATAGGAAATAAATTTGACTTAAAAATTAAAAATAAATAACACTTTGTACATGAGATTAAAGCAAGAGCCTTAGCTATTGCATCTGTTTATCACTTAGTAAATTTGAACTGGCTATCATATTCACCACTTTCCCATATATTTTATTCTTCTTATTAATTGCACTAATTTGTTTTTGGGTTTCCATACAATATCATGTAATTTTATTCTCCATTGTTAAATCAATTAATTTATTTTCATTTTCTAACTAATTATTTTTTAAAGTCTAATTTTAGTGGAAAAAGGTTTCGTGAAGGTTTGCTTTTTGGTGTACATAGATAAATAGATTTTTAAAAATATGCTTATTTATTTTATTATAAATAAAATTTTTTTTTATGGAAAAAGATTTTCGGAGGCCCAAGGAAAATATATTGATATAGATGTAAAATCATCGTATGCAAATTCAATAACACATTTTTTCCCTTTACTACTTTGCATTCATTTAAGCTGCATTAAAATATAGTACAAATAATTAAATTTTATAGAAAAATAATTAAATAGTTGTATAAATTGATACAACATATTTTTAAGGCTATATACAAAAATTTATTAAGGACAAGTTCCACCTATAATTATTTCCGCACAATATAAGAAGCCTAAATTAACAAAATATAACTAAAGTAATAATAAAATTATAACATAACTAAATTAACATGATAATAAACATTAAAATGAATTCAGAAAAGGGAATTATTATTATAATGTCAACAACAATATAAAAACCATTACTGCAATTCATATTGAACATACAATTGCTAATATAAAAATTTACGATTGATTAAAAAGGGTAATACAAAACTCAAGTCATTAATGGAATTTAACAAACGAAAGTAAATTAATATATTAATATATTATACATTACAAATCACTCACAAGTCATTGAGCACCCCAATATCAATAAGAGAAAGAAAAAAAATCAAATTTGATCCTTACAAACAAAATATGGATAAATGAACAAAATAGCGTGGCTCCAACTCTAAAGTGAATGAGGTTGGGTGATAATTGAGAAGTGACTAAGCTAATAATCACCCTTGAGTAAATCTCATTTGATGTTTCTTGAAATGCAAGCCATCAGCAAATTGAGCACCTTCTTCATCTTCATTATAAAAATTTTGTATAATCTAACATTGAAAAAAAATCTAACTAAAACTATGAAATCAAAGAATATAAACTAAATTAAATAAACAACATAAAAAACATGAATTCCAAAAATGACATGACAACCCAACTCTAACAAAAAAATAAAAAAATTGAGAATGAATGGCTATGGGAGTTGATTTGATGAGTATTTATACTAATATTTCTATATGAGAAATTAAATGAAACAACCATTAATTGAGTTATCATTTAATTATAAATTGTATATAATAAATGTTTTTCTTAATTGATTTATATGTTAATAAATGAAAAAAACTTAAAAAGTTGAATTAGCAAATAGAAATCAACTATACATTATACATTATACAATATTTATCAATATTTACATGAATTGTGCTAATTGATGGATTTGTTTTAGGGAAGTGCTTATTGATGAATACGTTTCCATAATTCTAGTTTTTTTCATATTAAATCAATTTATGCTAATTTAATTAATTTTCCACAATTCAATCTAGTTTTTTTCATATTAAATCAATTTATGCTAATTTAATTAATTTTCCATACTTCACGCCTTTTGACTGAATAACAATAACTTTCGAGTATTTATTTAAAAACTGTTAAAATGATGATTGTGATTTTTATGAGATAATTATGGACTTATTTTAAGAAAGTTTAGATAGGCAGGAAAAAAATTGTGTTGAGGATTAAGCTTTTATATAGATATAGATTTCATCTGTCATTTTTCTTTAAATTTAAAATGCTTAAGATAGTAAAAAGAAGTTGATAATATAAATTTTGTATAATTTTTTGGCTTGAATTTATTTGTTTACTTTCATTAATCTACTCTCTTCCCAATTATTCATTAGCTAATAATTTACCTAAATCTTAGTTTTATAATTTATGACAAAAATAGTCTTTTTTATATAATTAATCTTAAAAGACAAAAAATAAATGAAAAGACAAAGCACGCCACGGAATATAAAAGCTAATAAAAATTAATAAGAAAAAAATAGGCTTAATGTCTAGATTTAAAGAAGAGGTGTAACTTTAAAAAAAAAATGTTAATACAATTGTCAATTGATACTCTGTACTATTGAAGTGGTAGTGATATGGAAAATCCAAATAATAATCTCATCACCATAACAACAAGCCTACACACCGAGGCTTGCATCCATGGAGCTCACTACAGAAAAGAGAAGTTATCATTAAGATGAATATTGTACGTCCCATTCTGGAGTTTTGTTAATACCACTAGTATTGCTGAGAATACCATATTATGATCATAGAAGTGGGGTTACATAGAAAAATATAATGACATACGGTCCCTACAGAGACCCTGTGCATCTCTTGCTCGGTTTCAAGAGCAAGAATACTTCTTCATGAATAGGAGAACTACCTGCATTAGAAATCAACAATGTGAAAGCCCGTTTGTTAAAAGATAGATGTTCAGCAAGTTTATGTACTGTAAAGAGCCAAAAACCGCCACATACCTGGGGCATTCCTACACTACTTGCTGCACAAGTGGTGCTACCTGCAAGTTGATTAGCTGAGGCGAACACGCGTGAATTTTGTTAATTATCATCCTCAGATGAATAGCTTTCACAAGCCATCAAAATTAAGCCACAAGTTTGGGCAAATAACCAAGATATCCGACATGATCCGAGAGAGCAGGATATAAAGAGACCAGGGCAGCAGAAAGAAGTAGAGGAAGCTCAGGGTCAGAAGATTGGTCATCAAAGTGTGTGGCTGCAATTGATGCTAGATACTGATCTAGTAAACCTTCAAGGAATTTCTTAGACGATCTTTCAGGAATAACCATACATATATTCCACCAGCCCAGAAAGAAAGGGAAAATGCGAGTCACCAGACAGAACTGATGCATTCTTGAGTACAATGAAAGTATAAGTTCATACCTGAGGCTCATCTCTCGTCTCCTGTTGGCCAGAGGCCTGTTCAGGCACATCCCAATCAACAGCATGTCTTTTCATCTTTAAGAGAAGTTACCAACTCCAAGTTTATGGTCCTGGCAACCCCTGCATAGTTGTCTAACGAGAAAGACACAACTATTGATTAAGAAAAGCAAAAAGGCAATTCGGAATTCAAATATGAGAACATGTGCCCCATTTATTAGAATATATATGGCATAGAATATATTAAATATCATCTCCCTTCTTGCTACGAACAATTTTAAAGTAATATAATTTTTATCAAATAAGCACTCGCGATCCCTGTCAATTTTCCCAACAATATTTTAACAGTATTTCCAGTTTCCACAACCCACACAAATGCTGTTTTATCTTCTCAGACATATATATTCTAATACAACATAAAAGCTCCATAGCTTATCTTATCACATTTGCACTACTACCATGAAAGTTTCAAAACATGCCCTGGTCTGAAAATGACGAGCAACCCATTTATCATGATAGAAATACATCACAATTTGAATTTCTAGTTGATAAACAATGGAATGCCTTCCCAGAGACCACCTGGCAGCTCCAATACTACCAACGAATCAAGAGCTGTCCCAACACAAACAGTTCCTCCGCTTATTGACAGTTGAGAAAAGACAATTTTTTATTTTTTTCGTTTTTGCTACTTATACCAAATAATCACATCTACTGACACTATTTTAGTTGGAAGTCACAGATTTATAAGATCTCAGTATCTACGAATTGTGAAATCCCTTTTTTTCAAGTTTCCATTGCAATGATCAGATAATATCTCAATCTTGGACATACCTGCAGGCACTGCCAGAAACTTCTCTCTCCCCACAGGGTTTTATTAGTCTGGATGATATTTCATTGTAAGTTTCCTATACTGTCTCTTAAGCTTTTCCTCATCGATATTCTTGATCTGCTTTGATATGTTAGAATCCTCCTCAAATGATCCAAAACCTCATTTTATAGGGGCATCATCCCTGGATACTTCTTCAAATAAAGTGAGTTACTGAAGATCTTTTTGCTCAAGTTCAGAATGTATCCTCTGTAGCCAATCACGTACAAGTTGATTCAATTTCAGCAGCAATATGTTTCCTCACAGAGAGGTGGGAAAGTTGGAGCACTGATGCTTGCAGCGAGGAAAATACTAGAATGAAAGAATGAGTAACAATGTAAAACTCTGTTCATTAGGTTGAGGAATTGAACTCAAAATACAACGTGAAACCAGAACATCCGTAAGACCAGTTCGATTGAATAAGAAAGTTTTAACAAAGACAAAATAATCAAAAACTGCGTGACATGTTTCTACTGTCTTCCCAGTGAAGGTCCTACATAAATACTCAAGAGAGCATGTCCTGTTTTTTTCATTTATATTATCATAAGGGAGAATACCAAAGAGGAGATTAGCTACAGATACTCATCAAAAGACATGGAATAGCACGGCATACATATTTCTCCATTCTATATCTCCTTTCAAGTACAGATACTAAAATAGAATAAAACTGAGTAGACCATCTATCATAACTCACAAGAACCAACAAAGCTTTGCCAACTTGGGCAGCCATCCAACTAACATGCTTTCCACATAAGACAAAAACAAAGCCATAAGGATGAGAATAACCATGAAACAAGCACCATGCATGCATGAAAGAAAATACATCCCATTAATTGCTCCGTGCATTAGTATACTGCAGCAAAAAACCTATTGGTGGGGGTACATATACAGGCACATGTGATGATAGAGAGCAGAGCTGCGAGGGACCTCGACCGTTACTAGTTTACCGCCGGCGTGGACGGGAGTGATGGAGCTAAAGTCGTATTTTAATTTAGTTATTTCCTGGAGTCTTTTTATTATTATTGAGTCTAATAATCATTTCCTAATTAGTGTCCTGATTTGTTGCACAAGTTATTTTTGGATATTGTTTGGGGTATTTAAGTCCCCTAATTAGGTTAAAGAGAGGTAAGCATTATTATTATTTTGAAGATACGATCTTCCTTGGGCACGCTGCTGTGCGTGATTTTGGCTCTGTTCTTATCAATTGGTCCGACCTGCCGGATCCCGACTCGCCGGAATGCCGAGGTCAAACAGTGATCGATTGGATAGTTTGGAGAGCGATCAATCTGAGATGAAGGAAGAGATGATCGCACACAGGACACAGTTGGAAGAGATGAACGCGAAGTTGCAGGCGCAAGGGGCGCAGTTGGGAGAGATCGTCCAGTCGCTCGCCGCCTTGTCAGCGGCGATTCTGCGCACGCCTGACCCAAAACAGGCACGCCCGGGGGCGACGTCGGAGGGCTCAACGGCTGCGGACAAGGGATCGTCGCAGCCTGAGGCAACAACTGCAGGCGAGACCACGGGAAAGGCTGACGGCGGGAAGGGAACACCTGTGACACTGCTGCCGCCGTTCAGTGGGGATGACCCCATCGGATGGGTTGCACGTTCTGAACAGCAGTTCGAACTGGACGGAACCATAGCCGAAAGGAGAGTTCCAGCAGCTGTAGTGGCAATGGAAGGCGCCGCATTGTACTGGGTCACGTGGCTGCGAAAGAGGAAACCAACAATATCCTGGGACGAGTTCACACAGGCTTTGGTAAGTCGCTTTGATACGCGATTTCGGGGTAGCAGATTTGAGAGGTTATCTGGGGTGAAACAGATCGGCACCGTTGAGGAATACATATCAATATTTGTTCAGTTAGTGAGTCAAGTCCCGGGGCTACCCGAAGAGCAATATTTGGGGTACTTTATGAATGGTTTGAAAGCAAATATCCGTGGTTCGTTACGCCTCCTACGTCCCCCAGATTTGGAATCTGCTATGGATTTGGCAAAAGATGTAGAGGATAATTTGGCCTTTCAACAAGGAGGGTACAAAAACTCAAGTACTAGTATGACCGATTCACGACCGAGTCAAGGGTCTAGGACATTTGGGCATAGTAGCATGGGGAACGGAGGCAATTCAGTTCGCTCTTCAGGTGGAAGTTACCCAAGGCCTGGACTGCAGTCAGGGAATGGATCCAATACGGGATCGGCGCAATCCTCATCCCGTCCCCGTTTCACTCGATTTCCTCCCAAGGTGATGGACGAGCTCCGGGCTAAAGGTTTGTGCTTTCAATGCAAGAAACCTTACTCACCAGGGCACGTGTGCCCTATGAAGCAACTACGGGTGCTGGTAGCAGAGGAGGAGGATGTAGTGGACCTACAACAGTATGATTACTATGAAGTTACTGGGGATGAGGAATCTACAGAAGAACAAAGAGGATTGGAGGAAGAGAATGGGGACCTACCGATATATTCAATGACTGGAGTGTTTAGCCCCCGTACCATGCGAATTCGCGGTGAAATATGGAATCAGACTGTAACTATTCTGATTGATAGTGGCGCGAGTCACAACTTTATCTGTTCGTCACTGGTTTCCAAGCTGGGGATACAACCACAAAAGACACGCCCATTTCAGGTTAAGTTGGGAGACGGTCGGCGACAAGATTCAGAGGGGGTATGTAGGAAGTTGCTCATTACATTGCCAGGATGCAAGGCATCAGTGGACTGCTATGTATTTCCACTAGGTGGTGTAGATCTTATTTTAGGCATTGCTTGGCTGGCATCATTGGGAGAGGTGGTTACAAATTGGAAGACCTTGTCAATGAAGTTTGAAGTGGATGGCCGACAGGTGGAACTACGAGGGGACCCGGCACTCTGTCGAAACATGGTTAGTCTTCGAACTCTGGTGAAGACAACGGAGGTAGAATTATGGGCGATAGTCCTGGAGCAGGAGCCCGCCAGACTCAAGGACGCTGAGCGCGGGAAGTTAGATGGAATTCTGAAGCAATTTGATTCAGTTTTTCAGGAGAAGCAGGAGCTGCCCCCTCAAAGGGCGACGGATCATCGGATAACACTGTTGCCAGCGTCAAAACCTGTGTCCGTGCGTCCTTACAGATATGGGCAGGTGCAAAAGGATGAGATCGAGCGATTGGTAGACGAGATGCTGAGAGTTGGGGTTATCAGACCAAGTTCAAGTCCATTTTCAAGTCCGGTCTTGTTGGTCAAGAAGAAGGATGGTAGTTGGAGATTTTGTGTGGATTATCGGGAACTTAACAAAGCCACAGTTCCCGATAAATACCCGATTCCGGTCATTCAGGAGATGCTTGATGAGCTTGCAGGGGCGATGGTCTTTTCAAAAATAGATCTTCGATCGGGGTACCATCAGATTCGAGTGGTGGATTCTGATATTCATAAGACAGCGTTTAGGACTCACAGCGGCCACTACGAATTCTTAGTGATGCCATTCGGCCTCACGAATGCACCTGCAACATTCCAGTCAACGATGAATGATTTATTCCGCCCTTACTTACGAAAGTTTGTTTTGGTTTTTTTTGATGATATTTTAGTGTACAGCAGATCTTGGGAGGATCACCAGCAACAGTTACACTTGGTCCTGAGAACTTTAGCAGAGCATCAATTCAAGGCTAATTGGAAGAAATGCTCTTTCGGGTGCCTGAAGGTGGAGTACTTGGGGCACATTATTTCATATGCAGGTGTGGAGATGGATCCGGCGAAGATTAGCGCTGTGTTGGAGTGGCCTACACCCCGCTCAATCCGCGAAGTGAGGGGTTTCCAGGGTTTAACGGGCTACTACCGGAGATTTGTCAAAGATTATGGTTTGATAGCTCAACCTCTTACTGCACTTTTGAAAAAAGAGGTATCTGCGTGCTTTGTTTGGTCGCCAAAGACGGAGAAGGCCTTCTGTGATTTAAAGAAGGCAATGACTGAGGCTCCAGTCTTAGCAATGCCACAATTTGATCAGCAATTTGTAGTGGAGTGTGATGCGTCTGGAACCGGAGTAGGAGCAGTGTTGATGCAAGAAAAAAGGCCGATAGCTTATTTCAGCAAATCTTTGGCTGATCGAACGCTCACTAGGTCTGCGTATGAGCGAGAAATGATGGGTTTGGCATTGGCAATCCAGCACTGGCGCCCTTATCTGATTGGGAGAAAATTCGTGGTGCGGACTGATCATCGCAGTCTCCGCCATCTTTTGACTCAGCGAATCGCGACACCATCCCAGCAAGTTTGGATGGCAAAGCTTCTGGGGTATGACTTTGTGATCGAATACAAGACAGGAATCTCCAACGCAGCAGCCGATGCATTATCAAGGCGAGTTGAGGATGGGGAATTGACCGCCTTCAGCATGCCGACTTGGTTGGGATTGAATGACCTGATAGAAGAGCAGCAAAGAGATATTCATATCCAAGGGATTATTGAGGCACTAAAGAGTGAACCAGATAGTTGCCCGGGGTATGTGCTGATCGAGGACAGGCTATTC
The DNA here is from genome assembly GCA_026898455.1 of Plectranthus barbatus. Lineage (NCBI taxonomy): Eukaryota > Viridiplantae > Streptophyta > Magnoliopsida > Lamiales > Lamiaceae > Plectranthus > Plectranthus barbatus. The sequence continues at coordinate 20,375 of JAPKLW010002676.1, read as the reverse complement.
TATGAGGGCCGGTTGGTCTTAGCAGCAGACTCGGCGTGGATTCCGAGACTATTAGAGGAGTTCCATGCAACACCTGCAGGTGGTCATGCAGGGGTATTTCGTACATATCGGCGCCTCGCTTTAAATGTATATTGGAAAGGGATGTTTCGTAGGGTGCAGAAATTTGTGGCGGAATGCCTGATTTGTCAGAAATCGAAGTATGAAGCAATGTCTCCAGCCGGTTTGTTACAACCATTACCTGTTCCGGATCAGATTTGGGAAGATATATCAATGGATTTCATCACCTGCCTGCCCAAATCAAAAGGGCATACAATAATTCTGGTAGTGGTGGATCGTTTATCTAAATATGGCCACTTTATTCCCCTGCGGCCTCCTATCACAGCTCGGTCGGTTGCAGAGGTATTTACACGAGAGGTGGTCAGGTTACACGGGATTCCTCGCTCGATTGTGAGTGACCGAGATTCTCTATTCATTAGTGTGTTTTGGAAGGAGCTATTTGCACTATCTGGAACACGATTGAAGTTCAGCTCGGCGTACCATCCGGAGACCGACGGCCAAACTGAAGTGTTGAATAGGATCTTGGAGACTTATTTGCGTTGTTTTACCTCCGAACAGCCCTCACAGTGGTTGCGATGGATCTCCTGGGCAGAATATTGGTACAACACGGCCTTCCAAACTGCAGCGCGACAGACCCCATTTGAGGTGGTGTATGGTCGACAACCCCCGACCTTGCAGCGCTTTCTACCAGGTGAGTGCAAAGTAGCAGCGGTGGCCGACGTTTTGAATAGTAGGGACAAAATACTAGAGCGCTTGAGAGGGAATTTGGAACGAGCTCAACAGGCTATGAGGCAACAGGCGAATAAGGGAAGAAGAAATGTAGTGTTCGATGTGGGGGACAAGGTGTTTTTAAAGGTGAGGCCCCATCGGCAATCATCGGTAGCCCGTCGTCCTCATCATAAGTTGTCTCCTAAATTTTACGGGCCGTTTGAAGTGGAGGCTCGAGTGGGCGCAGCAGCATACAAGTTATTACTACCTTCTTCCAGCAGGATACACCCAGTTTTTCATGTTTCACAACTACGACGTGTGGTGGGTGACCATCCGGTGGAAGGTGCTTTACCCGAGAGCTTGGAGCTACCGTTGGGTTCAGTTTTTGAACCGCAGGAGGTGCTTGCTGAGCGTGTGATTGGGGGTGAGGGATCGCAGGAGGTGGAGTTACTTGTGAACTGGGAAGGACAATCAGAAGACAACGCCACTTGGATAAACCGGGAGCTATTCCAGAGACAATTCCCTGATTTTAACCTTGAGGACAAGGTTGAACTGATGGGGGATGGAGTTGATAGAGAGCAGAGCTGCGAGGGACCTCGACCGTTACTAGTTTACCGCCGGCGTGGACGGGAGTGATGGAGCTAAAGTCGTATTTTAATTTAGTTATTTCCTGGAGTCTTTTTATTATTATTGAGTCTAATAATCATTTCCTAATTAGTGTCCTGATTTGTTGCACAAGTTATTTTTGGATATTGTTTGGGGTATTTAAGTCCCCTAATTAGGTTAAAGAGAGGTAAGCATTATTATTATTTTGAAGATACGATCTTCCTTGGGCACGCTGCTGTGCGTGATTTTGGCTCTGTTCTTATCAATTAAATTGTTAGGCACATAAGTAGAGAGCCCTAACTTCACCCAAAACCA
>JAPKLW010002676.1:0-18679 GCA_026898455.1 Plectranthus barbatus | reverse complement strand
CACATTGGGGTGTGAATCCAATGTGGGACAAAGCCCACATCATAACATGTGACAATATCAATTACCAAAAATAAAGAAAGAGGGGTTGTATTTCAACTATACACATCAACTCCATCTTAATACTCTTTGCATACTTTGAAATGTAGAAAGTAATCAATGAAAATGATAAATAGTAAACCAGCGGAGAAAAAAAGATAATGAAATTAGCAAAACAAGTCTACAAGAAGAATCCAGTCATATAACTTACAAGAGGGATCCACTCTCCAACAGTGGCTACTCTATTATCTAATCTTGTACTTGGAAAATTTGCCGCGACCATCAGTCTGATCACTAATATTAAACTCGTTGGAAACTCTCATCCCTCACAATGAATATCTTGAAATGACCACGTACCGAGCCAGATACTCAGGCTCTTCGGCTGGGTATACCGTGCCTTCTCCCCGACGGACTATTGCCTCATCAGTTGTGCCTCTAGTCTCGCTGAGACTTTGGACTTCAACAACCGAGTCTTTGTTGGCCACGGCTTGGCATTCCTCACACCAACTCCCTCCATTCAGCTCCAAAGATCCGATCTACCCTCATCGTACTCCCCACTCTACCAAACTACTAGAGCTTTTAACCGGCCTGCCCACTATATGTTTACCATCACAGATGTTGGAGTTCATCACCTGATACGCGTCTGCACTTTTACCCACTTCGATTTCATAACTACAATATGTACGAAGCTAAGGTCCATGTAGTCACTAATGGGTTTTTGTTGCTGATAGAAGCAGAACCGAAATCACGTTTAAGACGTGCCCAAGCGAATAATCGCTCCCAAAATAATAATTTTATTGCTTAATGAAAAGTGAATCATAATGGGGATTTAAATACCCCAAAACAATATCTCAAAAATATCTTAAAGATACTTTCCTAAACGAAATCAAATCAAATCAAACTAGGAAATAAATAAGACGTGCCCAAGCGAATAATCGCTTCCAAAATAATAATTTTATTGCTTAATGAAAAGTGAATCATAATGGGGATTTAAATACCCCAAAACAATATCTCAAAAATATCTTAAAGATACTTTCCTAAACGAAATCAAATCAAATCAAACTAGGAAATAAATAACTTATCCTAAAATAACTCAACTAAATCAAATCAAACTAGGAATTAAAATAACTTATCCTAAAATAACCAACTTAATTAAAATAACTAAATAATGCAAATTAAGCAACGCCCACGAAAGTAGGCTCATGACCGTTCCACCGACGAGTCCCCTTTTGAGGCAACTTCAAAATTCTGCTTCATATCAATTCCATCCTCCTTCAAAACAACCTTGTCCTCAAGGTTGAAGTCCGAAAAATGAAACGAATTGTGAAACTCTTTCCACAGTATTGTTGGTTTCCTCACTCGCAGCCATGTCATCCAATACAAAGCAACCCTCCCCATTGCCACCACCGCGGCTGCCACCTTCTCGGGTGGAGTAGCGTGCAATTCAAATTGCTGCTCCAAGCAAGCAATCCATCCCATAGGATCCTCCACGCTGAAAGCTGCCCTTGTTGCGCCTCCCTCCTTCTTGATTGTTCCCCTCTTGCCCTTCTTCATCTTCTTTGTTGCACCTCTTCTTCGTTGCGCGCCTTTCTTCTTCTTCATTCCCATCGCAGCTCCTGCACCCGACGTCTGACCATCGCTGCCTGCCGACTCACCCCCAGCTGTGCCCAGTCGTCGAGACTCCTGCCTATACATTCGTGCCCTCATCATGCCTCTGCCATTGCGCTGCTGTCCGGAGCCCAAGTCTTCCCTACTTGTCTCAGATCCGTGCCACCTGCGCCGTCCATGCCCAGATCCGTGCCACCTGCGCCGTCCATGCCCAGATCTGCACGGCCCACGCCTATGCCGCCAACTCTTGTCGTTGCTGGGCTGCCCATGCCCTAGTCTGCGCGACTCATGCGCAAACAGCCAGCATCCGTCGCTGCTGCGCCACCCGCACGCCCGCCGTCGCCCTTGCCCAGCATGCCCTCCACCTGCTTGCAGCCTCCCACGCTGAGCGCGCCCTCCACCAGCGCTGCCCGCACCCGACGACTGCTTCACCTTCGTCGCCCTACTGCTAGGCGCACCATCCACGCCCATTGTGTCTCCAGCATTTGCAGCGCCCCTCCTGCCTGCGCTCGCCGCTGCTCTGCCTGGCGCACCAACTGTGCCTCCAGCGCGCGCATCCACCGCTGCAGACTCCCTGGTAGTTGTCCCTCGTGTTGCGGAACCCTTATGCTGCGATTGAAGAATCAAAGCAGATAGGGTGGCGAGTTTAACCGCAATCTCTACCAATTTCTCCCTCGTCTCTTGGTCGAATTCTAACCTGATCGACATTCTGGCGGAACGGGATCCGGCAGGTCGGACCAATTGATAGAAGCAGAACCGAAATCACGTTTAAGACGTGCCCAAGCGAATATCCGCTCCCAAAATAATAATTTTATTGCTTAATGAAAAGTGAATCATAATGGGGATTTAAATACCCCAAAACAATATCTCAAAAATATCTTAAAGATACTTTCCTAAACGAAATCAAATCAAATCAAACTAGAAAATAAATAACTTATCCTAAAATAACTCAACTAAATCAAATCAAACTAGGAATTAAAATAACTTATCCTAAAATAACCAACTTAATTAAAATAACTAAATAATGCAAATTAAGCAACGCCCACGAAAGTAGGCTCATGCCCGTTCCACCGACGAGTCCCCTTTTGAGACAACTTCAAAATTCTGCTTCATATCAGTTGCTATGGAGATTTAGTATGCGGAACACCGGTGCTTTCCCCTTATTAAAGGAATTTGTGACTCCCATACCTTACACCCAGTTGAATCTCTTTTGTGGCTTCTGAACAATTGGGATTTGACAAATGCCCCGAGAGACCTAATTAATGATGTTGGGATGTGGGTTCTCGACAATAGTACAATGTTTTATGGGGGATTGTTGAAAAGTGGTTTTGAGACCATATATAGAGTGAATGTTGGAGGATTAAAACTGACTCCTTCAAATGATACTTTTTGGAGGACTTTCGTAACCGACAATACCAATTTGGCATCTTCTGATGGCTTAGAAAAGGTTTTTTTAGGGGTGAAATCAATTACCAAATTGGTGGGGCGAGTTGAGAAGTCAGGCCCGATAATATTTACAATACGACAAGAATGATAAAGAGTAGTTCCATTCCTAATGTAAATTTAACTTGGATATTTGAAGTTGAGAAGGGTTACAAGTATGTTGTGTGAATGCATTTTTGTGACATAGCAAGTGTATCCACATAAATGCTTCAACGAGTACTTGAATGGAAACTTTACCTACGAGGATTTGAATTTGTCTACTATCACCAATGGAACCTTAGCTCACCGTTTTATGCTGATTTTGTGGTGTTTGGGGAGAGCTCGGAGAAGTTTGTCACAAGCAGCCAATGTCATTCTCAACGGGATTGAGATATGGAAGTTGAACAACTCAATGAGTAGTTTCAATGGAGTTGTTTCGGCTGATTTTGTGATGAGGAGTGGGAGAAAAGGGCATACTAGTATTACTTCTACTGGTGTTCTACTTCCATTGATTGTTGTAATATTCTTGCTGCTATTACAACAATCAATGAAAACAAAACACTAGTTGAAGTAACACTAGCATGTCCTTTCCTCCCGCTTCTCAACACATAATCAGCCAAAATTTCTCCATTAAAACTATTCATTGAGTTGTTCAACTTTCATATCTCAATCTCGTTGAGAATAACATCAACTGTTCGTGGCAAGCTCAAGTTTGATGGCTCCACGTTCACTACAAACTTTCCCGAGCTCTCGCCAACCATCACAAAATCAACATAAAATGGTGAGGCTAAAGGTGCATTGGTGATAGTGGACAAGTCCTAATTCTCGTAGGCAAAGTTTTCATTCAAACACACGTTGAAATAAAGCATGTGTGTGGATACACTTGCTATGTTACAAAAATGCATCTGCACCATATACTTATAACCCTTCTCAACTTCAAATAACCAAGTTAAATTCACATTGGGGATGAAATTATTCGAACTCCTTATTACTCTCACGGTATTGTAAACATTATTCGGCCCGACTTATGGGCTCACCCTACCCATTTTATAATTGATTTTACCCCTAAAATAAACATTTTTCAAGCCATTAGACAATGTCAAATACGCATCTGTCACCCAAGTCCTCCACAAAGTATCATTCAGTGAAGTTAATTTGAACCCTTCAACGTTCACTCTATGCATGGTCTAAAAACCATTTCTCAACAATCCTCATAAAACATACTATTATCGAGAACCAGCAACTCGACACCATTAATTAGGTCTCTTAGGGCAAAAATCATTTCTAAGACGTTCACAAAAGCAAACTACGACCCCTCGGAGGGCACAATAGGGATATTCAACTCGTCGTATGCTACTAGAATCACAAATTTCTAAACTAAGGCGAAATTACCACTAGTAGGGAGACTAAATTACTATAGCAACAAAATTCATTGGCGATTAGATGAAATTCAGCTTCGAACATATTATATGATTAACTCGAAGTAGGTAAAAATGGAGACATACCAGGTGGTGAACTACAAGATTTCTTATGGGGAACACATATTGCGCAGGGTGTTTAAAATCCATTATGTTTGTTGTTATTGCATCAGGTAAGTGACGATAAATTGTTTTTGGATATTTGACCTGCTATCACAAATACATTGCAGCTAAGTTAATTCGTATTACATACATGAGCATGTATTAGTTTACCAATCTATGCATGAAAGCACTTTCGAGGTTAATTCATACCAAGCTTATGCAAAACAACAGCAGCAGCCAATGCCAAACATGAGCATGTATAGATTGAGAAGTCGTAACTTAGTCATTTAACTAAGTAAACTGCGTACTTTGGTACGATAAGCCCCCTCTCTTGCAAATGCATGCAAAACCTAAATATAAACAATCAAAGGTTTATTATCAGCAATTAAAAAGAATAAATGTAAAAACATATATTCCTATTATATATATGAGCATGTATACGTGGAAATCGCGTAGTCTATTCAAAATTTCCGCGTTGTCTATTTTGGGACGCTAATAGACAACGCGGAAATTTGCGTCGTCTATATGTCAATAGACGACACGGACATACGCGTTGTCTATTAACATATAGACGACGCGAACCATCGCGTCGTCTATATGTCAATAGACAACGCGAAAATTCGCGTAGTCTATATGTCAGTAGACAACGCGTATGTCCGTGTCGTCTATTGACATATAGACGATGCAAGTTTTCGCGTTGTCTATTGACATATAGACGACGCGGATGTCCGCGTCGTCTATTGTTTTTTTTTCTATTTTTTTTTGTTTAATTTCAAAAATCCTGTAAAAAATGATAAAATCATTTTTATAATGTAAAAAACAATAGAAAATCACAATTTAATAATTCTCACAATCAAATTAAATCTCAAAATTACATATGTTATAATGTAGTGTTAAAACTAACTACAACTATACAAAATAATCTATGTACATCAAAAAATATAAATTTCTATGGATAATTTTTATTAGCCAAAAAAATATAAATTCTTAGAAAGCTAATCAAGGTCCACAGAAGTATATAAATTAGCTCCATAAATAAAAATAATGAACTCGATTAATTTAATCAATCAATGGCCAGTTACTCATTAGCACCACCAACTGAAGCCCGGTGGTGGTGGCGACGCCACTTCATGCAAAGAAATCCAGCAATTAGGGCAGGAAGCATGCGACATGAGCCACAAGTGGATGCATCCAACATGAAAGTCATGCCCACATTTGGGCAGCACCAAGATCCTCTTACCGTCGACGAAGTCTTCTAAACAAATCGGACATCGTTGCCCGCTGAAGCATCAGGAGGACCTGATTCGTATACCGCCGGTGGCAGGTGGCGCGGATCTTGCTTCTTGACGAAAATGATCAGAATTTCGAAAAGTTGTCGGACATGAGAGAAGAAACAAGTTTTAGAGATAAGGAGGAGCATTTTCTCTCTTTACCCACTACAAATTACAAATCAATAGAAATAAAAAATCAAGTAAATGCAATCAATGTGGAAAATAAAAAAATTGCTACGAAAAAAAAAGGATTGATTTAAGATATGATTAGATTTAAATTATAAGTGCTAATTAAACAATTACTAAATACCCCTTAGTAACCAAACAAAAAGCTAGCCAAAAATGAAATAGAAGGATTAATGAAATCTCAAGGAGAGATTTTTTTATCTTTTGACTCTAGATTTTGTGAAGTCAACTATAGTTTACATAAAAAAACTTCTCTGGAAATACAGAGCAATATATATATAATAAGGCAGGATGCAGAGACTGTTATCAGTTTAGTCGTTCCATTACTTGTTGTATTTGTAAAATCTCTAATTTGCAAAAACAAGTAAAAATCAAATGGAAAAGAAAAAAAGAAAACTTACGGTTACTAAGCTGCTGAAGGTGAGAATCTGAAATAAACTAACAGAAAAACCGAAACAACTTAAAAAGAAAATATATATATATATAGAACTGTAATAGTTTTTAGAGATTAAGTTGTTAATTTATTTTTTAGATTAAAAAAAAAAAGCAGTGTTGGGAATGTGTGAAGCATGCTTGCAAGGAGCCAAAGTCAAAAACATTTATAGTTTAAAATTTAGGTTCATGAATGTGATATTTATAAATGATGGTAAAATTGAAGGGTACCCTTTCTCAAAGACATGCCTCAAATGGATGCGATTCAGGAAAATATACATATATGAGAACATAATTTCCTAAACAATTGCAGATGAATTAATCAGATGGGATTTGAGAATCTTCAAGACTGGAAACTGGAAGATACCTACCTCCAACCAAGACTGCTCAAGATTTTGGGACTTGAAATAGGCTGTGTTTGAACAGCTAGCTCCATGAAAATGTTTACAATCACAAAGCATACCAGCAAGATTGCTTCAAGTTTTCTTCCATAAATTCAAGCTTTCAACATACGAAAACCGATGGCCTGTATCAAGAATGCTTAATCATATTATATTTCCTACAACCATGGAGCATAAACCAGTGTACATGAAGTTAGAACCATTGTAACATAAATGGCAGCCACCATTCAGTCATGTAATCAATTCCTCTAGTTTCATAAGTTGAGCTTGCTAGTCTTGACATGTGGAAAGTATTACATACTTCACTGGGATGTGTGCCAGGTCAAGTGAAACTCTAAGAAGCAACAATACATCATAAATGCACATCATAATACTCTGTGAACAATGAACATGATATTGACCAGCAATAACATGCATACACATAATTGACAAATTCATTTATGTTTCCAACCTGTGAAGAATTTTACTGAGGTTTCTTGAAGATCAAAGCAATAATGTATGCATAAAAGAAAATCGAACAATCATGTGGAAATGACATTCGAAAACCAAGATTTTGAGCTGCAATTACACAGTCAGTCAAAAATGAATTCCAGACTTCACATTCAAGTATAATTCAGAAACTCCAACAATGGTCATTCTTAGATTACACGACTCACTCAAAAGCCAGTAACCCGTCCTCAACTCAAAGAACAATCCTGCTGCTATCTGCCCAATTTAAACAAGCATGCTTCACACATCAACAATATCATATGAGCTGTTGTCAACATCAAATATTTTGCTAAATTCTAGTGGGCACTTCACAACAAACAGGAAAAGGAAAAGCATTCTTACATGCATGCATAAATCAAGAATTGCTAAGTATGATTGTGTTGTTTCATTACAGTAAACATAAGTATAATGTAATGTGATGATTAAGTACAGAGTTCTACAAAAGGGATCCATACTTGAATGGCTTCGTGGGAAAAGTGGGCACAGGTCCACTGGGAAAAGATGATGGATCTTTACAATTTTAAAAAACTCCTAATTTTTAAGACACTCTCTCTTATGTGGATGGATCAACTCAATAGCTGGATCTACAAACAGAGGTTCAATAGAAAATGAAAACCGCCAATAAGGGGGGAAAAGAGCAATACAAATCACTATTTCATAGAGGAAGCATCAACAAACTTCAAATTCAAGAGGGTAATTCAGTAACACACAATCACACAAGAAATTCATTATCTATCTCAAACAACAATTTAAAAGAAGACGAACAGCGAAAAAAGTAAGAAAATACATATAAACGGCCACAACAGCAAGTAATTCTTCTAACAAATTCAAATATTTACAGTTTCCACTGGAGAGAAAATCGGCAAACAAACTAACAAACGAAAACTACAATATTCAGGCAAAAATCTCACCCTTCAGATGCAACACAACTGAAATGGTTATTAGCAAAAAAACGAATGAATTTGAAATACACGAGAAGATGGCATTAAATTTGAACCGTTGTGTTGCATTTATGAGACGAATTATGGATTACCCCCGTCCACTGAGATTGTTGGGAAAAATTAGGAGTTTTTTAATAATTCTAACCTCGTCCGTTATAGGGAGCACCGGGGGCCGAGAGATGGGGGGACAGACTCGCGGACGGACAGGGGCAACACAGTCAGGACGAAGTCGACGGAGGAGGACGGACTCGCGGACAGAGCCGATATGTGGCTGGTGGCAGGTTGTGTGCGAGCGGCGGCGTGTACGTTTGGTTAGGGATAGTGTTTTGACATTTAGAGGCTTCGATGTTGGTGGCACACCGGCAGGGATGAAAGCGTGGTCGGCGCAGTCGATGGAAGGCGCAGTCTGGCAGGGTTGAAGGCGCGGTCCGGCGGCAACGAAGGCGAAATCGCGGCAGTAGGTTAAGTGCATAAGGGAGAGGCGCCCAATTCTATTTTTTTTCAAATATATATGTGACTGAAATAAAAGAGATATTTTCCTAAAAAAAATAAATAAAAAAGACTACGCACGATTTCGCGCCGTGTATATGGAAATAGACGAGCGCTGAAACACGTCGTCTATATGGACATAGACGACGCGAACCAACCGCGTTGTCTATACCCATATAGATAACGCGTTTCACCGCGTTGTCTATTAGCGCCCAAAAAAAAGACTACACAGATGTGCTTCCGCGTTGTCTATTGAGATATAGACAACACAAATGAAAATTCGCGTTGTCTATATTGCGTAGTTTATTAGCTTATTTCTTGTAGTGATTTTCGAGGTTAATTCATACCAAGCTTATGCAAAACAACAGCAGCAGCCAATGCCAAACATGAGCATGTATAGATTGAGAAGTCGTAACATACATTCGAGGCATTTAATTAAGTAAACTGCGTACTTTGGTATGATAAGCCCCCTCTGTTGCAAATGCATGCAAAACCTAAATATAAACAATCGAAGGGTTATTATCAGCAATTAAAAAGAATAAATGTAATAACATATATTCCTATTATACAATATTTTAGCACTCTCCAACAAGTTGTATCAATATTCCATTGAGTCAATATTCCATTGAGTGTCTCTTCGGAAATACCCTTCCCAAGTGTAAAGGCCTTCCAAATGGCAAGTTTCAAGATCGATCCTCCCTTCCCTTATATAAACAATATTTCACACCTCAATTTGATTCTTATGACATATTTATAGATAAAACCAGCTAAGTTATTAGATGAAAACATTCCCATTAAAAGAAGCATGTGCTTTCAGAATTAAGACTATAGAATCTCAAAGGATTATCTCGTGCACCTCAAGGGAGTATTTCTAATTTTAGGTAAGCGATGTTCTTCTTAAATTACCTTATTTGAAATTGCACTCCAATTCACCTGCCAAAAGAGCCCACTTCTTTTCCCCAGCTCGCCAATCAAGAAGCATGTGCAGCAATGTAAGTAAAGAAGAGGTATCCGCGACCATTGCCTCCAAGCAAGGGGCATATGTCGTCAAGCGTGACAACACAATTAAACAAAGATGGGGAATGTTGCTTGTAGAGGCAATAGGAAGAGAAAAGCACTCGAAGAGAGGCTTTCACTTTTCCTCTATGGACACAATAGAAGCTAAACTGGGATTTCTTGTTAACAAGTGTAGCAATTACAAAAAAAGATATCAGTAACATTTCAATGAATAAAAAAGCAAAACAACCTAAATTGTCAAACCTGGAGAGACATCAGACCATACTGGAGATTCTTAATCAAACCAGATTCCTCCCCATCTGTTGGTTTCTCATCAACAGATGTCAACGAATGATTCAGGGATCATAGCATCATTAACTTGAGATATATAATCAACTAGGGATAGACAAAAACTCTCAGGTTCAGTGATTTCAGAATCTGGTTGATCATTATAGATTCTCAAGTATACATTGCCAATGTACAGTTCCATAGTTATTGTTTCATAAACAAATGAATGTGTATCTTTCAGGTCACATGAGCCGTCTTGCCTGAGACCTGCAGTCTGCTCCTCCACAAATTTCAACATTTTGCTTGAGTGGAGGAATTCCAGATAATCTGCAAACTAAAGACAAAAGTCAGGTACCTTTTCAAAACATAAAAGAAAGTTCGGTGGAACCATGTTGCACGTGAGGTCCAAAGACAAACCATCTACACAACACAGACAATGTTTGGCAGACTATTCCAGTCATTATTATGTGTTACAACATAAACTATCTAGATTATGAAAATCTTCAGTTCAGTTTAACATATTTTAGTATCCCATAGGTGTAAAAACTAACTATGCAATAAAAATTATAAAATGAGCAAGTAATTTCCTCAACATCGAGTACATACCTCAGGTTACTCCAAGTTTGAGTGATTTATCTTTCAGCATGCTAGCAAATTTAGGAGTCAGCAAAGCTTTAAGGGCATATGCAAGAGCCTGGTTATCGGGTGCTGGAGAGTCGTTGGATGCCTCTACAGCATGTAATTTTTTTGCCATTTGAACACTAGTACCAACACCATGAGTATCAATCTTACCTGATTCCTCAGCTGTCGAATCATACTGAAGCAACAAAGGTATAAGGTACCTAAACAGGCAAAAGTCAACTCTATAAGATCACAACTGAAATGGACATGGACACCAAAAACGCATTCACCAGAAATACAACAAAATCAAAGCCGTTGTTTTATAACATGTATCAGATAATGCAGCAAACTACAAATTCACGTTGTTCATAAAATGGACAAAGACTGTCTTTCAAAGAACAACCCCCGTAAGGAACTTAGACACACAGTTCCAGAAGCTTCTTAATCTTCAAATAAAATATTAAAAACCTTACAAGCACAATAAATTTTTCAGAATTGTTTCTGACATCAAGAGAAGCTATGCAAGAATGCTATTTTGTTTCTCAGACATATATATTCTATTAAAACAACATAAAAGAGCCATAGCTTATCTTATTACATTTGGGATACTAAGAAGAAAGTTTCACCAACTGCCCTAGTCTAAAAATAACGAGCAATCCATTTATCATGATACTAATCCACCACAATATGAATTTCTAGTTCATAAACAATGGAATTCCTTCTCAAAGACCACCTGGCAGCTCGTATTCTGCCAGCAGATCAAGAGCTGTCCCAACTCAAACATGTTCCCCCACTTATTGACAGTTGATAAAAGATGGCAGCAAGCCGGCGCTGCGGCTGGCAGCTCCTCCTACGCCGTCGAGCTGGAAGTCGGCAAGGGCAGGGCGCCGCTGCTGCGGCGCTGTGCTGGACTTTCGGCCAAAGGGGCGGCGGGCTACCCGCCGTGACAAACCTCTCTCTCGCTCGGTTTCGCTCTGTCTCAGAAGGGAGAAGAACCCGCAGGTGCACAGGCACGGCGGCGCGGCTAAGGTTCAGGCGAGTGATGTGGTGGCGACGTGGCGTGATTTCAGGCGGAGGCGTAAGAGGGAAAGGTTCAACGGCTATCTCGCTCCGGCTGCGCATGCGCTTTTATTGTGACTAGTATTGTACTCGTTGCACTTCTTAGATTTGTTTTATTGAGTTTCACTTAAAAAAAAAAACTCATATAATTCAGTAAAATCATAAATTCATTATAATAAGATTAAAATAAAATTTATAATTAAATAAAATCATTAACTTATAATATTAATAAAATATATGCATTCTATTGTATATAAATATTATAAATCTCTTACTTTCAAACATTACTTTTTTTGGTTTTAAGATAATAGATCATTATTGGAGCGTAAAAACAACATCATTTTATTTTATAAGTCGGATGAAAATTAAATTGATTTTTGATATGAGATGCATTCAAATAAGATAAACTGAAGTAAATGGATACAAAATTAAAGTTTTACTAAAATATGGGAATTTTTAGGAACTTTATTGCCAATAATAACTTATATTACAATTATATTTTTGAACAAAAGAAATACATGAAATTGAAATTATCAATACCAAATCCAAAAATCAATCTCTCTCTCTCTATATATATATATATATATTAATGTCAAGTTTTTATAATGTACTAGTTTTCCTACCGCGCAATACGTAGCACGTATATATTATTTTTAATAATTTATCAATAATAAATATATGAAATATTTTTTTGAATGTCATATATACATAATACTAATTTCATTAAAATATATTATATCTTATTAAATAAAAAAATTGTAACTATTTCTTCATGTAGTCAAACATATTGTAAAAATGATATTTTGAAAAGAATTATATTAACTTTAGATAATGAAGTTTAAATGCACCAGAATTTAAATAAAAAAATTGTAACTTATATCTTTTACTTTCAATTTATTATAAAAACATATAAAATGTTGAAGTTTAAATGCACCAGAATTTAACTTTTATATTATTATTATTATAGCTTTAATTATGCATACTTTGTTGTTGGTTATTTTAAGGTAATATTATATTTAGAAAGAGATTCAATGTTAAAAATCAATTTATAATAAATAAAAATGAATCAACAATAGTCATTTGTAAAAATTAATTATTTGTCCATTGCTTAGGGTAGTAGTGAAAGTATTTTACATATGACCAAGAGGTTGAGTCTGAGCTTCTAAGGGATATAGTTGCATTACTATTTAAAAAAAAAAAAGAAATCAACTAATTATCCACTACTTGGGTGTAGTTTTGAAAGCACGTTACCTCTAATAAGGGTGGGGAAAATCAAACCTAAGACGTCAATTCGAACCGAACCGTTGGATTTCGAGCAGTTTGGGTCGGTTCGAAAACACATGCGTTTTCGATTCGGGTTGGATTTTAGAAAAATCTTGGGTTATCTGTTTGGTTTAATTTGGGTTCGGTTACAACCGAACTGCAATTCATATACATATATAACTAATTAAATATCTTGTATTTATTTATATTATTATATATTCTATATGTAAATAAATTATAATTTTTGTTTTTTACAAAATGCAGAATACAAAGTTACAAACTCAAATTAGTATTTATCCAACGAAACCTTACTCCAAACTCCGTCTCTCAATCCCTCACCCTCAAGCCTCAGCCCCTCATCTCAAGCACGTCGCTCAATCTATCTACGCCGTTGCTCTATCCCTCACCCCTACTCAGCAACTCACGAACGTCGCTCTTTCTGTCTTGGCTTGTCGTCCCTGTCGCCTCACGCTGCTTGTCAGTCGCTAACTTGCAGCCTCACAGCCCTCGCTCTATCCCTCACCCTCAACCCCCTACTCAGCCCCTCTCGCATGCTGCTTTTTTTATTGTGATTTTAAAATTTTTTATATATTTTTTGGAGTTTTTTCGGTTCAAACCAAAATCAAATTAAAACCGATGATTGAGTGCGGTCTACATATTTTGATTCCGGCATTTCAGGTTATATTTTAAAAAATTTGCGGGTTCAATTAGTTATCTTTTTTCATTTGAGAAACATTATTATCTTTCTTGTACATTGTTTATATATGAATTTAGTTTCTTGGTGTTGGTCCCGGATATCAGGGTATACTTTGGCAGCGGAAAATACGTAAGTTCGTTTCTTGCACTCTGCTGGTTACACAGCTGACTGGGACCTTGTCAGCTGGTAAGTCAACTGGCAACTGAGTATTCAGCTGACTGGCAACTGGCTGGTCAGCTGATGACTCAGGACTTAGAAAATTTTAGAGTCGAGTTTGCACAGTTATAAACTGGTTTCAGTTATACTCCAGCACTTGGGTGCTGGGTTTTAAATCAATAAGTAAATGCTGAAAGCAGTAAATAACAAGGATATTTTATAGTGGTTCGATCAACTGATCTACGTCCACTCTCCAGTCGAAGCACTGGAAATTTACTAAAAAGAGTAATCCGGTACAAGATATCCTACGATCTATTTCCAGCTGGTAGATGCCTTGTCTACCAGTCCACTGGATCAACCGCTCCCGGGTCTTGTCCTTCTTCAACTCTTGTCAGCTGGATGGAGTGCGAGCACGTCACTTTAACCTCCACCGGTACCACTGACGACGTGGGTGTTTAGTTCTCCCAAGAACTTGACTCTTGCTGGCGGCAAAACTGCCCGTAATAACTCTGGAGCTGGCTGGCTCAAGAGCTGCTATGTTCTTCCTCGGAATGAGAAAGAACACCAAATGAGATCAATAACTCACAAGCTAGAAGCTTGGAGTCTCGTGTTCAAATGATTGACACACGGAGTAGCTTTAAGAAAAGCCTCGAAAGATTGCTTATACGCTGATATGAATGCGTTTGAGCTTTCGGTAGTTCAGGAGTGGCTAAGAGTGGGCCAGAGTAGCTAAGAGTATTGAATGCTGTTGGATCTCACGTATTTATAGACGTGAGATTCAGATTCAAATACTAGCCGTTTGGACACATCCGGAAAAGTCTCTGTCCTCGCATGTCCTTCTGCAGGCGGCAGGTAGGAATTTCCGGAAAGCGCCATACCTTTGATCGCTTTATCTGACACAGATCTCTTTGTGTCAGAACGACTCTATTCGTCAGTACGAGGAATCGCAACTGGTGTCTTGAACTGATAGACTTTAAGGCATCCTCCTTAAAGTTATACACTGTCAGTTACTTCCTCAGACGAATCTTCTTTTTGTCTCTAAGTCTTCGGGAGAGCGAATCTTCAATTCTGCTGATAACCTCCGACTGGTAGATCATTCTGGTGATCTTGTGCTGGCAGTCTCTGCTGGTGACTTTCCTTAGCACAATCAAGGTCTACCAATTCGTCTGATGTTATCTCTTGGAATCTCCCGTGACTGGTGGCTTCACCGCTGGTGAATAGTGTCAGCCAGAACACATATTCTGCTGGTAAGATCTCTCAGCCTCCTGCTGATGAAATCTTCCCACTGGTGAACAGTAGCCAGTCGATAGCTCAACTCTATGCTGATGAACAGTGTCAGCATGAGTCTTCGTCAGCCGCTTGCTGGTGAGACTTCTCTCAACTGGTAAGCACATCTCATGCTGGTGAACAGTAGCCAGCATGAGTCTTGATCAGCTGCGACTTACAACTCAAAATACCTATACAGGACTTTACATTTGAGACTAGAGCTATTCTAGAGACAAACTGACGCTGGTTGAACTTAGGATTTGATCCACCAAAACACCAAACTAGAATCTAAGCAAGTAGCTACTGGGGAAGGGAAACTTAGCCAAATTTCCCAACACTTGGGTTGATGATTATTTAGTTTAATCTTAGTCTAAATAGATGGTTAATAGCCAGAAGATGTAATGTGGCAACACCTGTGTCAGAACAACTATCAACAAGTTAGAAATCATGGCAGTTCGAAACGTAAGAATTCGAGTGGTACGAGCTGTAAAAGTAGCAAGAACATGGAAGGAGAAACTGCTCTCCATTCTCTCCCTAGTTTTCTTGAATGAATCCTGTCATTCTCAGATAATCGTTTTCTTCCGCACCGATCTGAAACAATAAAGCAATGATTGAATAATAATAATAATAATAATAATAATAATAATAATTCAATTTATGTTTGTTGGATTAAAGAGCGAAGGGAAATATTATTTGAATTTGAGTTATATAATTGGGTTGGGTTGAAAATTTTAATTGGGGTGAAGTGGATTGGTTCATTCAGTTCAAACCTGAATACTATCTTCTTTTAGGAAAAAAATACGAGAATAGATTGAAGTTTTTAATTAAAAAATTATTAATATTTTTTTGGAATAAAATTAACTTTATAATATCAAGACAGAATAAAACTTAATTGAATACTATCATTAAGAATTTAATTTATTGAATTATTTTTTTCATAAAAAGAGAAAGGATATTTTTGTAAGATTGAGGAATTTTTTTTATAGCATTAAATGAATCATTAAAGTAAAATTAGAGCATTTACCTATTATGGCCAGACCATAATATGGCCAAGTAGCAAGCTCATTCCACCCAAATTCATATCAATGCTTTGAGATGAATAATACGCAGTAACTACTTCTACAGCTCGTGCCACCCAAATTCATATGTTTCTGCTAATTGACATGTCTCCTAAGTTCAACTACAAGGTGTCGCCACATTGGGTACATCTTATGGCAATTAACCATCTATCGACGGAGCTTTAAACTAAAGAAGCATCAAGCTAAGCCAAGACAAGAAAGAGACTAATATTTCTTGAGCTAGACAACACAGCATTTGCATTAGACCAGTATGCATTATATATATGTGAGAACTCTGTTGGCCCCAATATTAAACTCACAAATAATTTCTCTCTTAATGAGAATGAATTGACGACAGAGTATAAAAAAAACACACACACAAAGGAGATGAGGAGGAACTACTTTTAATTCTTATGTGTGATTGATGATTGAATACAAGCACTACTACTGCTATTTATAGGAAAGCAAAAACACAAACATTCAATGCATTTATTATTTAATATTGAGGATCAAGTGTTGATGAGGATGATGACACGCCTCACCCATTTGTTTCAATCTCAACCTTATGTATTTAATGGTTTAGATGCCACCTCCAATATTGCCAATCAACATCCACCGCCTGGAATACCAATCAACATTCTCCCCCGTAGTCCTGGTGTGGTCTGAAGTCGCGGACACCGAGCAGGTGTCGCATAGTTGCTAGCTTTGCTGCTGGTAATGCCTTCGTCAATGCATCAGCTCGTTGTTCATCAGTTGGAACGGATTCGACACATATCTGACCTTCTTCGATACATTCACGAATAAAATGATACTTTGTGTCGATGTGCTTGCTCCGACCATGAAAGATTGGATTCTTCATAAGTGCGATTGCGGACTTGTTATCAAAGAACAACTTCATGCTCCTCGATTTCAAACCAGTTAGTTCGAATACAAGACTACTAGATGCTCGTCGTTTGCCGATATGTTCCATAGTTGAATCATACCGAGTGATTGTCGAAAAATGGTTTGACGAGAGACAAGCTAAGGCTGCAGCACGAGAAGACCAATTGACAGAGGAGGCCGTTCAGAAGGTATTTCCCCTTGTTGCGATTTCGCGTACCCATATGGTTGTTACATATCCGGGGGCAAATTCAAAGTCAATGACGAAGAGCAGACCTAGTTGGTCGACTTGAATTTGAGGACCTGTCAATGCCGTGAGTTTCAGCTTGATTTGATACTATGCTCTCATGCAATTGCTGCTATCCGGTATATTTCGATACGATTTTCTTAATTAATCATTTCAATGCTCTGTTAACTTGTTATTATTAATTTGCAGGACCAATGGAGATAACTTGTACTATTACATTCATGATTATTACAAGATGAATAATTTGCGACTTATATACTGTGGAAGCGTGTATTCTCTTCCACCTCATCATGAGTGGCAAGTTTCAAACCAAGCACAATCAATTAAAGTACTTCCTCCAAACATAACTCGTCGTGCAGGTTGCCCTAAGAATAGTCGAAGACCATCTGGTGCGGAGCATTCACGAGTTTCTAGCAGTAGACGTCGCGCGCATAAACGTTGTAGCGTGTGTGTGGATCTGAACAACATACGAGGCGATTGTGTCCGGAGCGAGCTGCAAACACTGAACGTTAACTTTGCTCTAAATCTGATCCATTTGATTATGATTGTTGTATCCATTTAGTTTGCAGAATGTTTGTACTTTTATAATCTTTGCAAATTATTGCATTTATTTTAGTAGTTTTTTTTATGATCAGTATTTTAAATTTCACATATTCATCACGTGCAGTTATATATAAAAGTTTTTAGTAATGTAATAAAACATTCAATATAATAAAACATGGTAAGTGTCACCAAATAAAACAAAAGGAACAAATACAATTATTTTTCATTGGGGTAAGTGTTACCAAACATAAGCTCAGCTAAGTATTGACGATAAAAGAATGTGTTAGTCGGATCTTCCATCCATGCAACACTGGGCCTTTGGAACACGAACAACTCCATAGCCGCGCATGCATATACAGCGTCATGACGTTCAAATCTAGCATGAAAAAGCCTTTCCCATTGTATTGTCATCTCTCTGGTCGGAGCAATCTACAATCCAAAAAACATTTTTGGTACAATATTCTCCAATCTGGAAGAAATGCCTCAAGTGATCTGTTATCTTCGTGACCTCAGCCTGTCTGGTAGCTCTCTGTTCGGCAGTAGTGTATGCCATGTATGGATCATACACAATGCATGTCCATGTAGAAATCTCTAATCTCACAGTGTATCAATGATTTAGGAGATGACATGGCACTATGAGCTGCATGCCATGAAATAAATAATTAGTTAATAGCTTATATGAAACCTAAATAAACTTTACAAATGAATATATCACTTACAGTATTAGCAGTGCGCAATGGACGAGAAATAGCGTGATCAGTCCCTGATCACTGCTATTTCTAACAGATTAATTATAATAACAGCGGCAAAT